>JAWWEM010049004.1:0-12102 GCA_035582935.1 Ormyrus thymus
AAAAAACGTTTCATTATGACCGGAAAACTGGCCATGTTTTATGGCCATTTTGTAGATTAAAAATTCTACCAGGGTGTTGTTTTATTTTATTAATGAACATTTAGAGACTATTTTTTTTTAACGTTGAAGTTCGTTTTCCGTAAGAATGCATGTTAAATCTTTTTCTACTCGCTTCCATTTCTTTGAAAATAAACGGTGGAAAAATTTGAAAAAATTCAGAGGTTATTCTTTTAGCGTGAAGAACAGCCTATTCAATTTTTAGAAATATCGCAGATTTTCGAAATTTCCGACAAACGTCCTTAAGTAGTCGTGCAGCTTCTTGCTCGTTTCAGTAGCTGAGCTTTCGAGCGCCACGCTGAGCTTCGCTATGGATAATTTTATTCTCTCGAGTGGAATAGTTTCTCGTTCGCCTCCGCGCGAGTTATAATTGGGATTTGAATGGGTATTATTAAGGACTTTGCTGCGGGGCACGAAAAACTACTTGATTAGAATTGTTTGAGGAAAATTAATGAGATGCAACGATTATTTGGGTGAATATTTGCTGCCCTGTAATGCTGATTGCAATTTGAATGAAATATTTACGGAATTTTAGCGCATTTATTTGGACTCCACTTTAGAAAATTACATAATTTTCGTGGCATTACAGCGTAAGCGTAAGATGGAAAAACTTTCTGCGTGCAGCAAACAGAAAGCTTCCGACCAGCAATTATATTTTATTCAAAGTAGAATTTTTTCCTTCGCTGCTTTAAGTAATTACTCGCAACACTTTTCTCTTCCGAAGGCGTTTTCTAATTTAAAAGCCGTAAATTTTTTTCCTCCTCCGCCTGCACTTCGTTCTCCAGCCATGACTAATATTTATTTTCAGCTTATCAATCCCGCTACTCAGCCGGGCTTATTTTTAGTCCCGCGACGTATAAGTTTTTAATCACCGACGGCCCTTAATATTTTTACGCGATCCCTATCATAAAACACGAGCGCCGCTGAGCGCGTTTTAACAACGATAAAAAAAAAAAAAAGAAAACGCGCCCGCCCGCGAATTCGAGCTCGCTCCGGGGGAGCTTCGCGAGAGTCGCATCGAAAAAATCTTCCTCGATCGATTTGGAATTCAGCGTTTGCCGGTCCGCAAGAAAAAGCAAACGAACGAGGAGGGCGGGCAGGGGAGGGAAACGAATGAAAGCGCTTCCGCGGACGACGAGAAATGGAAAATTACGATGACGGAAAGGGGGGAATAAGTGCACTCTTACGGCTTCCTTTTACGACGAAAAAGCGTCGTTTTTATTTGGGCGTGAAATCACTTTTGCCGGGGGGGAAATAATGCGGTCTTCTTTTTAATTTTGCATTCATTAATTTTGCTCTTTATTTTTAGCCGGGCGCAAACGTTACTTTTTCAAGCGCGGGACGAATCGCTTTTCATTTGAAGTACAAATTTGTTACTTCGGAAAAGAAATTCGTGTATATTTTTAGAGGCGTAATTTAATTCAATAAAAAATTGACGATTCGATAAACGCCCGAAAGTGCGTTTTCAAAGTTAATCGATTTAGAAGAATCGCGCGGAGATCGGAATGAAACGTTGCGCGAAATGATATTTTTTTATTACTCTTCGGTTAAATAAACGGAGGGCTTAATACAATCCGGCGTTTTAAAAATCATCGTACGACCTTAAGCGTAAAACGAGTGGTGTAAAAACGAAATTTCCATGCAATCACCGCCGATGATAAAATAAAATAGCGAAAGCCCGATTTTACAACCCGTACGTAAATAAAACCATCAAAGTATCTTTGAGCTCAAATAATTGCATTGCCCGCGCATGGATGTTTATGGAAGGCTTTGATTGGATTTATTGTCACCCTAAAATCGGGGGCTCGATTTCGCTTTTTGAAAGTTTAAGATAATGGAAATTTTACTAGCGTGTATAATAATAAACAAACGGGAAAACGAATCGAACGAAATGAGAATATTTACTCTTGAATTATGGTAAGCACAGTTGATTGTTGGAATTCAGTCTGTGAAATATTGTATCAATTATACAAATTATAATTCTGGTTGCATAATTAATATTTCTGCTTCACATTTATTTATGCAGCAGCGAGCACGTTTTTGCAAAAATTATTTTTTTTTTTTTTACAAAAAGCCACTTGTCAACTCTTCCCGGGAAATAAAAATAATAAATTACAGTCGGGTCACGAACGTCCGAAGCACGTCGCCGCTCTCGAGCGCGTCGCCGGCAAAGATTCAAAGCCAGAAGTGAAATTTCCCTCAAGTTCACCCGCCGAGAAGGAGAATCGAGCGAGTTTTGATTAAAAACGCTCGACGTCGAGTCGGGCGCGTACAGTCCGCGAGAGCGACGCGAAACCTCGGGCGAGAACGTTCCCGTCCGATCCCGAGCGGTCGTGCGCGACGCCGGTGGGCGAAAAATGTTTCGCCGAAATTTCGCGGACGCGCGAGGCCGGGGAGCGACGTTTCGCGCGCGCGACGTCGCAATCGTGGGTCTCGCGGGCGCGGGGAATAAAACCGGCAATGTTTCTGTCCGCCGTTGTAAAAGCGCGATTCCGCCCGGGCCGGCCGGCTCTCGTAAAAAGTTTACTGTCGCGATTTATCCTCTTTAAGGGTGACGAATGCTGCGAAAATGAAAGAGGAAAGGTCGCGCGTTTTTGCGAATATTTTGGCGAGTTTGAGGAATTTCTTTCGAGCTTTCTTTCGCGGTTGTATTTGGATTGCGCTTTTGAGGTTTGCGAGAGTTCAGAGAGCTTTATGACTCGTCAATTAAGCTTTGGTTTAAACGTGTAATATTACATATTTTTACAGGTTTACAGGTTTTTGTTGCGCAGAAGTTTGTGCAAATTTTAGTAACGAAAATTCCAAATAATATTTGAATAAACGAAGGAAAAATTTATAATTGACGCAGTTATGAAATTTTAACTTTAATAATTACCCCACGTTAACAGAATTTTTTTATCTAAAATAATTCGTTTCATTCGAGCTTACACCGACTTAAAGCATCTTCCCCGAAAGCCCACAAATCAAGAAGCAAAATATTTCTCCATTGCTCATCCTATCTACAATAAAACAACTACAAAGCCCCGCTCGCCGTCCCTTCCTCCCCCTCGTCAGAAAACTCAATCTCAGGGGCACAATGCCTATAATTCAATAAATCGTCGGAGGGCAGAGAGAGAGAGAGAGCTTAAAGCCGACTGCTCTCTCTCTCTCCCTCTCGGCGGGAGGCGCGCAGCCGCTCGCGGCTTCTATTTACCGGCCTGACAATATTGTGCGCGAACGCCATGACGAGCCGGACAGGCCGCGGAGAGGAGCCCCGGTTATATACGTGCGGGCGAGCCGTTGCGGCAGGGATGATTGTCAGCTGATTGATCTGCCAGCTTTTCGTGCCCGAAGAGGTGCTTCCCCGTCGGCGCGGAAAAAAAAGGGAAGACCCCCGTTGGACACGTTTTATCGTGGGAGCTTCGTTCGGCTTCGTGCAGGCGAAGTTTCGCGTGCTGCCGGCTAGCGGGTGATTCGTTTTTTACGTCATTCGCGTTTTAAGTCGCGAAATGAACTCTCAGCCGCGTTTTCGGGCGAAATTATAAGAGCTACGAACGCGCGCTCGAGTGCAATTTTATTCAGCACCCGGAGAATCGAATAAAAGCGTTTAAAACGAAAATTCGCTTTTCGTCCTTGACGGATAAATGAAACATTTATTCTAATTAGTGCCCGTCTTTTGCGCTTATACAAGTTTCGACTATTCGAGAGCCACTTAAATTATTACTCAGCCCTCCCGGATGTTCCCTGCAGTTCGGCAGCACGACGAATGCGGCTCGCGCCTTTCAGTAGTATAAGTCAGTAACGGGTAAGACCGACCTGTAAAAGCCTTCCTCGCGTCAGTGAAAGTTTCTCAATAAACTCCTCGACAGGCCTTACTTCTCGCCGACCCCCTCCCCGTACGTTCTCTGTCAGCTCCTCCGAAACAAGCCACCACAGCGCGCACACGACCCCTGAAATTCGAATCTCTCGTCGGGCAATCGATCGCGACAATTACATTCCCCGCAGGCAGCGAGTCAGAGCACAGACGCGCACACACTCTCTCCCTCTGTCTCCCTCCCAGGATCATATCGATGTAAAGCCCTCAGGTGCGTGCGTGCGCAGGTGTGGGCTTCGCGGAGGCAGCCCAGGAGCGCACGCAATACGCTTGCGCGCGCGTGCACGAGAGAGGGGTGCTCGAGTGGGAGAGCGAGAGAGAGAGAGAGAGAGAGAGAGAGAGAGAGAGGCGGCCTTGACCCGGATGGCTAACAGGGAATTAGGAAAATCGGGGGGGAGAGGAAGCTAAGCCTGCCTAGTCGAGCAGGTATATAGAGCCGCTGCCGCCGCCGCTGCTCCGAACCGCAGCGCGAGAGCGAGAAATGGAAGACTAGCCAAGTGGGCGGGCTGGAATTGTAAACGCGTCGATCGCCAGCGCCAAAGGATAAATGGTTCATTATTGTCAAGGCGGCGATCGCCGGTTCGCGACTTTAAGACTGGTCTCCCCGGTTTTTGAAGCGAAGGACCAGGAGTGCGGGGGAGAGTAATTAAGCGGCGAGCCGCCCGCACTGGAAACTCGATATTTGCCTGTAATTTGCGGAGGCCGCGATTTCGCGGGCCCCGGCGGGAGTAATTGCCTGCGCGGCCAGCTTTGTTGGCGGAGGGGGTGAACGTAAGGCGTGACTGCCGAGCGATACTCCGCTATTACGGCCAGGAGGGATTCGAATTTTTGGTTTCTTTCTTTCGAGGGAGATTCGAGAGTGAAAAGGATATTAATGAAAAACCTATTTCCGACGGAGTGCATTCGACTGAGCTATTGTTGAGTTTTTTTGTAAGGAAGGTGGGGATTTTTTTTTTGAACCAGCTTTCTCCTTTTTTAATAAAAATTGAACGGATTGTGACGGAGGTCGAATAAAGTCTTTCAAAATTTTAACAGGGTGTAATAAAATTTTAATAGAAGATAACAGCCGGGGATAATTGGGGACGATCGTAATTGCTGCTGAATTTTTCAGTTTTAATTCATTGAATAAAATATTCAATAAAGCAAACGATAATTATCAACGCGCCATTACGAATCCAGTCACGTTCTCGCATATAATCCCATCGCTCAACCAGCTCGCAACAGTCACGATTCATTTATCGCGAAATCGAGTAATCTTAACCAAGCAAACGCCGAAAGCTCCTCCACACACGCAGAACGTACCTCCAGCGTCGACGCATCGAGTGCGGAATATCGACTGGCCTGCCCTCGCTGCTTGGCGACTCTTTTCATCGGCGGCGGGGAGAGGGGAGCATCGAGTGGCTCTCGTTCGCGGTCGACGCGCAGAATTGCCGCTCGGCAAAAAGGACAAGCGCGCCGAAGCGTCCCGTCGTCGAAGCCTCGAATTTATACGAGTCCGCGAGGCATTTCACGCTGGAACGGCGCGCGTTGATTTCCGCCGCTCGAGAGCTTCCGCGTCGGAATGCGCGAGTCCCGTTGTCGGCTTGTAAATCTGCCGATGGGAGCTTTTTACGCGCGAGTGGCCGTTACGCACTCCGCGATGGACCTTTTCTTTCTTCACTTTCGAGATTCAGCGTGGTCGCTTGTCCCTCTGAAAGGGAGTGTATGCTTCTTTGGAGCTTTTAGTTAATGATAAAAAGTAAGATTTAGATTTTAACGATTGGTTTTCTTTACATTTTTCTAATTTCAAATTCTTATTGAAAAATCCTTTTCATCTAAAATTTTCATCTAAAATTAAATATTACCATCGTTATCGGGAAGAAGGCCCAAGTCATAAGAACGCCTATTATGAACTGCGATCCGAATTCATCCCCCCAATAAAGTCGTTCATTTGAATTTTTCATTCGCCGAACCCGGCAGACTTCCCTCTCTCGAGCGCGCGCGACGAGAGCCGCTCGACGGCGAATTCGAGCGAGCGGCGCTCGTCGAGGCGCGCGCGGAATGGCCGCGTTAATGTTTGATACGGAGAAGCTCCGCTCGAGCGGCTCGGGTAGACGGAGACAGAGCGCGGGGCGCGGATAAATATTCGACGCGCGCCGAGGGCCCGCGAGAACCCTTTGAGAGTCGCGGGCACTGAATGCAAATTGTCCTGCGTGCGTGAGCCGCAATTGTTTGCCGGCTACTCTCCTCGCGGCCGAGGATTTATTCAGCCGGGCGCTACTCCCCGGATTGTTTTACGGGCTGTGTGTGGCGGGATGTTTGAGGATTTATCGCCGAATATTTTTAGCTTGGATTATATAATACATTCGAGCCTTTCGATTTTGACGTTGTTTTTTTGGCTTGTGGCGTTTAATAGTTTTTCTACGTTTTCTTGTAACTTTAGAAATGACCATTAGAATTATCTTTAGTGCTAGTTTTGATTCTAATGATTAATTATGTTCAAGCGAATAAATCTACTTAAACCAGACGCGTCACGAAGTTGTTAGTTTCTGTATGGTAATCTACTGTTTGCGCTATCAAAGCTAAGTTGCACGTATTATCGTTGCTAACATCTGAGACAGCCCAAGATGCGTCTGCAGAGAACCCCGCAAGCTTCCTATAAGAAACTAGGTAATAATAAATCTCTACTGCAAACACGCAGTACTATTTTATGTAACTTTATTATTTCGAAAATTGAATTGGGCAAGTGCTTTTTAATAAAATTAATCTTCTTGTCGTAAGATTTTTACATTTTAAATATTTATCTGCTAGGTAAATGTCGTCTGAGACGATCATATTTTTACTAAAATGCACGCTTACTAACGATTTCATTATTTATTCGGAAGCCTTCGTTTGCTAATTACCAGCGTCTTACTAATTAACATTATTTCCGCGTAATAGCACTTTACAAACTAATTAGAACTTCCGTCCCAAGCTCAAACCTTCCATATTCCTTTGAAAATCATGGCGTCTATAAAAGATGTTTAATTTCAAGAAACACGCAGCCATCGAAGATTAATCTGACAGCTCTGAAAAACCTGAGCAACACACACACACACACACACATCGCACCCCGCATCTTCCTCAGCTCTGCCGCTTCTAATCCATAAGAAAGAGAGAAGATCGCACGTCAACGGAATCGGCAAACGCAACCGAAAAAGATAGGACACGCGCGTGCACTGGACATGTGCGCGCACTGGACATGTGCGCCTGTTAAACCGGAGGCTGCGCTTAGCCCGGCGAGGCTATAACTAACTTACAGCGAGTTATTCAAGTGCGCCGAGCGCGCGATTATTTTATCGTTTATCTGATTACTGGGCGCGTGCTCGCTATAATTGTGCGGACCTTTGATTAAGTTAATTGTCGCTTCGAGCTACAAATTCTACCTTATACTTTGCGCCGTTAATTTATTTTCCGATTTAGGGAAAAAGTATATGTGACCGAAGGTTGTTTAATCAAAGTGCTAAAGTTCAATAACTAGAACGCGCGGAAAGCTTGAATTTATAGTTTCTTTAATGAATTTATAATTGATAATTAATAATAATAAAGTTTCGAGCAACTTTTGTACCCTTTTAACCTCAAAATTGTAAATCACTAAACGTTACAATAATTAATTATAAGAAATTTTCAACTTTAAATTGCAATCTTTGCCATTTCAGAAGCTCCATTATTAATTCACGTCGTCCGCGAAACATTTCGTACATAAATTTTCGACAAATTTGCCTCCTGCAGCCCTTCAATACTCCTCTCCCGCGCAGCTTCCTCAGCAAAAAGCAGAGCCCAGAGCTTACGAAACGAAAGTATCCACGCGAACGAGGATTCTGGAAAAGGATTTAATTAATAATCCCGGGAATCCCAATCCATTACGAGGTGGCCGTGTGCGATGTGCATTCCGGAAACGCATCTCGGTTAGCGCGGCCGCCAAGTGCGCGGCGATAAACAATGCAAAACCCATCGCCGCGGGGGGACCGCCGGTATTTTCTTTTATTTGATATCGATCGCTTCCGACCTCTCCGCTAAAATGTATCGAGTTAGTCGTGCGCGGCCGCGTCAATAATTACAAACCGCTTCGGCTTGTGTATGCGAGACTATTATGCTTTGAACCAAAGTAAAAAGTTAGGCTAGTTTAATGTATTCCTTGTTACCAATGATGCCAATCACTTAGTAATGTAGTTTAAATATATAAATATTTCAAGAACAGCAACTGCAAAATATATTCAAAATATGATAGTAGATACATAATCTTACAACGAAATCGCAGGTTAAAAAAGTAATGAAATCAAAGTAAAACAGTCAAGTTTTCAATTCATAAATATTTTAATAACCAAAATTACAACTTATATCCAAAATGACCTATTCCACACTCATGCATGTCACATACTTCGCTTAACTATTTTACACTACATATACAGTGATTTGTTAAATTCCTAACAAATTAATTTTTACGAAAGAAATTATGTAGACTTAAATAATACATTGATCAATTACAAATAAGTCTCATGAATCTTACTACTTAACTTTCCAGGCCCATTTCATTTTGTTGGAAGGTGGACAAATAAATTGTTTTTTTTTATATCTTAGTATCTTAATTATACTAAATACTTATAAAATGTCTTTATGCAAAATACAATATAGAAATGATGTACAAAATTATTGTTTTGATATACATTTTTACTTTTAAAATTAATGTGACTTGTAATTTCCATATTTATCTAAATATTCATTAACGTTATTTATCAATATTTATTATTTATATGATGATAAATACTCAAGAAAAAGGTACATTTGTTGACATAAGCAAAGATAACAAAGCATAGTTATTGTGTACCTACATTATAAATAACATACAAAAAATGTAAAAACATAAGCCACTAATTAAAATTTGAAGTAGCATTTTGAAAAATTAAAATTTACTTTTTTTAACAAAAAGTAATTTCAATAGGTGCAATAATTTACATTACACGGTCGATGCCCAGAAAATCCAACGTTATTCCTGTAGACGATGTCTAGGTGTCGAGGAACACCTTCAGGGCGACAAGACATCGTTTACGAGGTGATTTAATAAAATTGTCTTATAGAAATAAATAGTACTTTGTGCAACAAGGGGAGAAAATGAGCTATTTCTAGCGAGGGTGAAGTATTCAGCACGTGTCGGAGTCGAGGGCGCCAAAGGTGCCCGAGGCAGAGACGAGTGCTGAAAATACCTCACCCTCGCTAGAAATAGCTCATTTTCTCCCCTTGTTGTACACCGTGTTTTTGTCAACGAGGGCATGAAAAGCCCTCATTTATTGTTAGAAAGTTGGATAGATGATGATGCATTTCAAATCGTATACAGAAATCGTGCAAAATAGTTTAAAAAAGAAAAAAAAATAATAAAAAGAAAAAAAAAAATTTTTAATTTTTGAAAATAAAAAAAAGTAACTTTTTCGGCCACAATAAAGCGATCGCGTATTAACTGCAAAGAAATATTTATTTTTAATAAATCACGATATTTTAGAAAATAAATACTTAAATACCGGTGTCTGATTCAAATGCGCGCGAGCAAAGTACGATATTATAAATATCAGCAGGTCTGCTGTCTAGCTAACTTCACGGTATGCTGGCAAAGCAATTCTCAACTATATATTACTATATATATATATAGCTTGTCTGTGACAAACTTCAGGGTCCTAATCGGGCTGGAGAAGAAGACGAATAATTGCCTAACGCAATTGTGTTCTACGAAAATTTGATCTACACGGTCATGATCTACACCGGTGAAATTCTGCACGTCAAGTTTCTACACTGTGCACAAAAATTTTGTGTATGAAATAATCGTGTACAATATTTTTGTGTTCAAAAAAGTGTGTGTAGATTGCGCGTGTAGAACAATTCGGTGTAGAAACGTCACGGTCTCATCATAGCTTAGCTATAAATATGCTGATGTCCCAAAAATCGCTTAGGAACAATACTCCTATGCATTATTTTTTTGATGATGAAAAATGCGAGCATCAAATTGGAAGTAAATAGTGGTACGGGTGCCGCGTCGTCTGCATCTCAAACTCGCCTCCGCGGCACTACCGTGCCACTGGATCGGACACCTGCTTACAGCTTATTTCGGCCGAGGGGAAGATTCGTTCAAAGATTACTAACGAGCAGAGAGTTTTCGATAAGTGCGCTTTAGTTTGAGAGAGAGAGATAGATAGATAGATAGATAGAGAAAGACGTGGATGGCCTTGGAATTATAAGACAAATTAGATACTAATAGGTAAAGTTATCGAAAAAAGTAAATATTGTACGATTGTTCCGTGAATAAAATAAAATTACTCTTTGACTTCAAGGAAATGGATTTCGTGTTTTCCTGGAGAAAACAGTACTTAGTGCACTAGATACAAGTGTATTTATCATTTCATGAATTTTGCAGATTTAAATGTCTAGTTTTGATTGCATCTATATTCAAATTAGAATATTACTGTTTTAAAACAGCGATATTCTAATTTGAAAATTAAAGAAATATTTACTTCTGGTACGGCGTAAGATAAAAGAGAAGCTTATTTCATTTCGTTCAACATAAAAACCCGGGCTCTTCAGTAACGCTGATATAAATTTACTTTATAGTTGGAAAAAACGGTTTTTATGATTCCTCTGTCGAATCTGTTATTTATGCATGCGGTTTATATTTTTACGATTATCTCTCGGCGCACAAAATATACGGATCGCATCCTTGACATTTCTCTACAGCGCGTCTTCGTTTTACGCTTCTGCGGATGCAAATGTCACTTCGGTCTTTACAAAAATGACAATGTAAATTTTGAATAAAAGATTTATTCAATTCCTAAAAAGAAATAAGGTCGAAGTCAAAATTCACTCCGAGGGCGTAAAGTACAGGCATTAAATGATAAAATGCATCGTTAGGACGTCTCGTTAAGCAAATTTTATTTGTTTGAAATACGAACGTAAATTAAGTTCCGTATAATTAATTCCCAACTTATTGAATTCTGACTTTTCCATTCTCCAGATATCGTTTAAATTATTCATTAGTTTGCTGAAGAGGCATCCTTTATCGCGCATACTTAAAGCTGCACGAAAGTGAATAGTAAAGTTAAATTCTATTTGAGAAAAATCCAGCGATAAACCCCAGTGAAAAGTAAACAATCAGCGACGTCGATGTAAACGACATCCACATACAATCCTTCCAATCTCTATAAAAAAGAAACACGAAGCCGTTCCGATTCCTCAAACACGCGGAGCCAAATCACGTAATCCCATTACCCCGTCGATAATACGATCAAAACTCCGCGGCAAACTCGATAAGGCCGAGAGAATTTTTCGCTCGGCCGGGGAGCAGCTTTCCCCGTAATCGCGCCCTTGACCATTAAAGCGCCGCCGCCGCCGTCATACGAGCAGTCGCGCAGACCATATATGCTAATAAAGCAGCAGCGGCGGCGGCGGCGCGAGGCGAGTCAATATTTGCGAATCTCCGTTTCTGCGGCGATAGGCGCCGAAAACAAAGCCGACGCGCCGAGGTGAAATGAACTTCTTTGTATCGGGAGATTTTCTTTACATACTGATGAGGGCTTTGTCGACTATTCGAAAGTATTATACGGCGTTGCACAAAATATTTTACGTTTGTTGCAGAAGCTTGGGATTTACACGAATTGGCGCATAAATTAGTGTTCATTGTGAACGTCGGATTGTAAAATCAATAATGGAATGATGTTCTTCGTATTAAATGCAGCGCGCAATTTGAGATAATAACTCGACGAATTCCGGGAGACGAAGCTAACTCAAAACTCAAAATTAGTCGCGAATTATATTGCAAACCTGATTACACACGAAATTGTCGAGTAGTTTATAAGTGGACTTACGTAAATAAACGTAGTTTATAACATTCAATATCCTGAGGAGTCTTGCAAAGTTAAATATACAAGTTTTTTTGGGTGCTATATGTATTTGCACTTTAGTATAAATTTCAATTTCTTCGTCTGATTTCTTTGCTTAAGGTTTATCTTAGGTAAGCTGTTTTATCATATTTAATTCTTATAATTGTTTCAACAATCTTTATTTATTTTAAAGATACATACTCTAAAAGGATTTTCCGTAGAAATGTGTATTCTATTTAAGGGGATGTCGGAGTAAAAATTGACGGTCACAGCACAATGTGTATTTTTCGCGATTAAAAGAATTTTAAGGCA
>JAWWEM010049066.1:0-12093 GCA_035582935.1 Ormyrus thymus
AAATGGTTACATGTGGAAAAAAGCGTTTCATAAATGGGAGAAAAATGGGCGATTTCCACCAGGGAGCTAGTCAGTATAAATAGTGGAAACAGTTGTTTAGCAGAAAGTGATAATGACAGTGTGGAAGAGCAAAGTTATTTTGAAAATGAAGAGTTTAGTGATTCAAAATTAAGACGAGCTGAAGAGATTGAACAGGGAGTAGAAGGTTTCTAGTAGGATTATTTCTCGTCATCGTGCATGGAAATAAATTGCTTCTTCTATTTGCTTGTAAATCCAAAATTAAAATATCTAGAATTGAAGAATGAAAACTAAAATTAATTTGAAGGAATATTATGTGGGTTAAAGTGTAGCAATACATGTACATATGCACTTATCCAATATGATTACTTGTTACAAAAGAGCAGAAACAAGATTTCTGGCCAAAAATTAGGCTAAAATATGTCTAATCTTTAAAACATTTATCAACTAATGGTCAAATAAGAGTGAAAATTTCCAACAGGGCTCCATCTTTGTTAATAATACCTCCATTAAGCTACTAATATCAATATTAACGTCAAATTATTTGTGTCGTCTCGCAGCGACTTGGGCCACGTTCCACCCTCCGCCTTGCACTCCAGTATAATTAAACTTTCTCCCTCGCAGCGGGAAATAATTCAACGTAAATACCTTTTCTCTAGCACCGTGTGCTCAATAAAATTATTTAAACCGTCAAAGTTGGGGGACACATTTTGTCGACAGCGCGTTAAAATTAATCTAGCATCGGTTTATTCTCAGACGCGGAAACGAAAAAAAACAGGGAAGCGCAAATATACACCCTCCGACGTGTCCTTAGCACAAGTGGGTCAGGCGTATTTGCCGGGGGAGAGCGGCGTATCAGTCGGTTAAGGAACTCTTTTTTTAATAAAGAAAAACGTATATTAACGCTCGGGTTCTCGTTCTCGGCCATAAAAGCGCCTATGAATGCGTGGCGGGCTCACTCACAGAGCAATAGACGGCCGAGAAAGAGGCAGGCGGCCGCATAGACAAGGACGAAGCAGCAGCATGATTGCAGGGTTGAGTCCATCGAGTGAGAGAGAGGGAGAGTCAGAAGATGAGGATGTACGTGAAGAGGAAATAGAAGAGTTGAAGAGCCGAGCCGAGCGAGAGACGGAAGCGACGAGGGCAGAATAGCAGTGCGGCATATAGCAGAAAGAGTTCAATAATGATCGATCACGCGAAACGAGGACTCGGGAGGGGGGAGGCCGTGTGACAGGCCGGAAAGGACGCCGCGCCCTCCTCTCTCTCCCTTCCTGCTACAAGAGAAATGGCTGTATCGCGCAAGAGAGAGAGAGAGAGAGAGAGAGATGCTGCCGGACGGCAGATCGGGCCGGAGCTTTTTTGCGGCTCCTCGTTCCGAGGCCTGTGTTTTTGCCGCCTGTCGTCGCGCGAGGAAGTTTAGAGGGAATTGACGCCCCTCCGATCGGCCACGGTGTAGTTTGCCTTCGCGATTGCTCGCACTTCGAATTACACTCCGACTTTTCCAGAAAGTCAAGCTGCCAATGCTGCGCCTAATTGAAGTTTCTCCTTATTATAACACATTTTAGCTTAAGCATTCAAAAGTTTTAATTGCTACAGGCTTTTAAGAGCTTTTTTTAAGAGGATTGTCGAGTATTTAAGAGTCGAATACCAAGGTAAATAAGAGGCATTATCGGCTCTTACAACACTGCTATGTTTTTTTTTTTTTCATTTTAGTTTATTAGCAATCTTTAAACCTTAAAGGTTTATATGGCTACAATATTTAATGGTGCAGTTGTTGATACAGATTTCGGTGCTTCCAGGATTGATTTTTTTATTATTAAAGTGTACAAAGACTGTTTTAACATCGGTGATTTCTAAACCTATTCTGTACATATTTTTTTTTAAAATTGAGGAAGCTTTTTGCAATGTTTTTTTTCCTCTTTCAACATTTGCGCATTTAATGTAAGCAGCTAAATCATCAGAAAATTGTGAGGTAATTACACTTTTATGTAAACCATTTGTTATATCGGAGACATAGATTATGTACAGAAAAGGGCTTAGAACGCCTCCCTGTGGGACGCCCTTATAAACTGTGCGGTGAGTTTCTTCCAGCACCGCTATGTTTATTATAAAGTATAATTAATTCAAGAAATGCATTTCCAGTGAGTGTTTACATATTTATGGTATAAAGATATACCGTCCAGTTTATGGACACTTTCGCGTTGCTGAATAACTAATGCACTTATTAATTCTGATTTTGCGTCGAACGCATTAAATTCTATATATTTTCATTTCGAAATAATCGAGATAATCCATGCAATAAAATATGAAGTATTTACGCTTGCATTTCATTTTCACTTTTAATCTTCGTCGCGCTGTTCTGCACCCGTTCGAATAAAAGCAAATGTAAATTTGAATACTGAGAATAGTGCAGTCCCGACTAGGATTTCCCGCATTTTATAATATAAAAATATTAATTCGCACTCGTAATCCAGGCCAGTCTTAGCTTTGCTTTGCCTTTTCAGCGCACAAAATGGTAATTCGGGGGGCACCGCTTATTTTTAGCGGGTGTTTATAATTTCCGCAGGTATATAACAAAGCTGCATTCACCCGGTTTGATCCGTCTCTTCCTTTTACTTTCAGCACTTTTCCGCGGGCAAAGAGCTCCCGAACTAAAATTAATCAGCCGCTTTCGATCCGAAGAGTTCGGAATAAAAAATGTCCGGTGCGCGGAAAAAATTATTTATAGAAAGTCTCAAGCGTAGAAGAGGGGAGAGGCGCGGCTCGTGAATCGCCGTCAATATATAGTTAACTTGAAGTTTTAATGCGTCGGATAAGCCGAGCGTCGTCGTCTCGTTTGCCCATTGCTGCAGGCGATCCGTTAAATGCCCTCAACGACCGGCCGGGCAATTCTGAGAGAGTTTGTCCGACTTCCTTGATCCGTTTGCAGATATCGGCACTCCCAAAAGACTCGTCCTTCCCTCTCGTTCTTGTTCCCCTCCTTTTATTTCTGAATAATGAAGCTCAAAGGTTATGCACGCGCGGATCTCTTTCTCGTTTACGTCGAATGCCTCCGTTTTTATGGGCCTCGTTGAAACTTCCGACGGGCTTTATTTTGCCTACGGATTAAGCGATAATTTTTCACTGCTACCGATTGATTATTGATCCTTCATTTGATGCACTTCAATGGCTGGAGTTCAGTTTTCCTTTGAGTACATTTGCATTTGCGATTATAAAATAATGAATGGAACTAAAAGTTTCGCGAAGCCGAAATCAGCAACGGGGGGCAGAAATTGAAAGGCAAATGTATATTCGATCAACGAGGCCACAGAACCGTTAATAATAATTCAACAAAAAGCTTTAAATGAAGGCTTTTCCATCAAGTCTATACAATCGAATTCATTGTTATTTGGTGAATTATAATGCTTTCTAAATATTATTCATTAATTATTCTGATTGAATACTATGTTTCTACATCTCCGTTTGAATGCACAGATTTTCAATTCAATAATTAAAAATCTTTTAAATCTTTTAATTTACTTAAAAATACTTCTGCGCAAGCTCAAAGAAGCAGATACTCAGCAGTTCGCGATTGGTATAATTAGAATAAAAAAGTGTACGTTTAATTTTTAGCTTCGAAGCCATTTTTCATTCTTTATGCTGACGAACGAGAACCTCCTACTCGCTGTCATCGTACATTCTGCGTTGATATTGACGATAGGCTAAGTGATATCTATATATATAGAAGAATTGAGGGACGCAGAAGAAGAGACGATGTGTGGAACGTGGTCGGGACTTGCGGTCGAACGAATAGCTCACATGGTTAGAAGCTCGCTCCCGCTAAAGTGAGGAACGTTGGAATGAAATTCACACGCAGACTTCTCTTTCCTTTCTCTCTATCGGAATTTTTTCACAAAGTCTTTCTAAATACTGCGGCGGAGCGCCGGGAAATTAATTTTTTAAAGTGAATCGCTAAATTCCTTTGAAAGGTATCCCGTGGAAAAATTTAAGTATTGGAGCAGTATAGCAAAAGTACGGCTTAAGTATATTAAATAAGTATGGCTATGGACACTATGCCATACTTTAGCTATACTTTAATCTTAATCAGACCTTGTTCCGAGGACTTCATGAATTTTACTCAAAATAAATGCTTAGCTGAGCTGATTTAAAGTACGAAAAAATAAAAAAATAAAAAAAAAATTTTCCCGAACCCGGATTCGAACCCAGCTTTGATCTTTCCAGGCAATCCGAGTAGAAATAATTGCAAGGTAAACGCGTGGGCCGGACGAGGCACCCGTAGGTGCACGTCCGGCCCTCTCACGGCAGCCTTGCGCGGTCCTTGCAAGGCATGTAGCATTTTTCTGGCTCGTCCCAGCTGTGGCGAACCATAGTTTAGATTATTGTCAGAAGTATAACAGTAACTGTGACAGGTGGCGGAGGGTTTCGTAAGAATTTTCGAAGATTATAGACTACTATAGATTTGAGGTGGTTATTTCCAAGTACCAGGTCGCCAATAATGACGTCCAGGTGATCCGCTCCGTAGTTTTCGGAGTCTAGGTGCCGATTTAGCTTCAAGACATTGTCTGACGCAACTCGTTCGCCGATGATGATGTCTAGGTGCAGTCTAAAGTTCTAACACTTAGAGATAGTCTCCATAAATCGAATCGATATGTAGACTCCAACTACTGCAGAACGCACTTATTTGACAATGTCATCACTGACTCGGTACTTAGAGATAGCTACTTCAAGTCTATTCGACAAATAAACTCCGAAAACTACGAAGCGCACTACCTGCATATCAACATCGGCGACCTGATGATGACGTCAACAAAAAATATTGTTAAAGCAACAACAGTATTATAAACTTATTTTTAGTTTTAATGATATTTTAAATTTCTATAAAATGACTATATTGAAGAATTGTTAGATTATTTATATTTTTTAATTTTAATACAAAATTTAAATTGTTAATTAAATTTTTTAATCCACAAATTTTTTAACTTGCGCTTGATGTGAAGTTATATTCTCCGTTAAAACGTTAGAAGTTTAAAAACATACTTAAATTTTTACACGGGTATGCGTTAAATTCAACTTAATTAATGTGCAATAAAGCACTCTGATCGCGGCTTTGTGTAAATCAGTTGTATATAGTAAAAGTGCACTATGCAGTCATTTTGCACGTACTTTGCTAAACTTCTAGCTCAATTTCCCAAACGTCTTCTCCTTCCTCAGTGGAGGTTCGACCATTTTTCCCGAAAACGGCCCATTTCGAAGGAACGAGAAGAAATCCTAGATTTAAGTTTCAATTTCCAAGGCGACTCTCGCCTCTACAACAGAACCATTCGGCGGAACGCTCGGCACCTACAGTCCAACTACAAAACTTCCATCAGTTATCAATGTCTCCCTCTGAGTCGACTTGCCGAAATCCAGAAAGTTCTGGGCAAACTCGCTCACAAAGATAGCGCGAATCGAGTACACACAGAGAGAGGCAGAGAGAGAGGCGCGTCTTCGGCGATAGCGCAGCAGCTCGTAATGCACTTAACTCGCCCCTCGGAGCATATGAACTCGGCACCTCGTCCCGGCCGAGAGGCGAGATTACACAACGTGTTGCGCAACTTGTTAGCCGAGAGGCGATGCCATCTCGCGAGGAGCGCCGGTTATATCGTCAAACTACCCGGGCAGACCACTTGTTTTGAGCTTTTGACTCGGAGCAGCTGCTGAATTATACCTAATAACCCAAAGCGCGAGAGATGGACCAGCTATAACCTAATTGCATCAAGTTGCGCGGCCCCTATCCGACGGACGTGCAGCGCTGTGCGTCATATCTCTCTGGGCACGAAGGGGCCAACAAGAACTCAACAACAGTGCCCGAGCCAACTCGTTGCGAAAGTTTCTGCATTTCCGCTTCTCTCTCCCTCTCCAGAGGATGCTTCCTCTAATTCCGCCTTTAAGATAGAGCCAAGGTCCTGCCGCGCGGGCCGTTTCTTCGATTGTGTACGTGATTCCCCGGGTCCGGGCATGCATCGGCTTTAATGGGGGAATTAATTCTCGCCTCCGAGCTCAAAGCCGCGCGCGGAGATGGAGAGGCCACTTTATAGGACGACGCCGTACGGCTGCGCGGAGCGACGCGGGGCAACTTGCCGTGGGAGTTGCTTGTTTGACTTTGAAGTCGCGAGAGCGCCAACTGCCGCAACTTATCACGTCGCTAATAATGCATGTATGCGGGGGTGTGGGCGCGACGTCGCCCCCGATTAGCCAAAGAGCGCACGCGCGTTAATTGACCGGTGGCGGACGGCTCGACCGCCGGACCCGGGCTTGTTATCACCCGATTTGAGCTCCTGTTAATGCGTTTTACTTATGCCGCCGAGCAGGAGACAGTTGCGCGGACTTCTGCTGATAGGGTTATAAGCTGTATGTCGGGTGGTTGTTGCCCGGCAGTTTAAAGACTTTGAAGAAGGTTTTGATTTAACGTTGTGTGTTCGACTAAATTGGGATTTATTAATATTCATTGCGCGATTCCGAGTTAATTAACTTCTATTTGAACAAATTTAATTGAACTCATTTAACCTCTGATTTAGGATTATAAACGATAACGGTCATCGGTACACATGGAACATATTAATAAATTAGTTAGAGCCTTGAATAAACTGTAATTACTTGTATTCCCTGATAAGTGCAGGGGAATAATTAAATCTCAAATAATTTATACACTGAGAGAAATGGTATATTAAAAATTGTTATTAAATTATATTATTAAAAATTTTTATTTTATATAGTAACGGTGGGACATATTTGACGTATGAGAAAAATTACTATATAAAATATTAAAAATCAATACCTATATAATAAATTTTAATACATATATATTAAATTTTACTATTGTAAAAAATAGTAATTTTTCTCCTATGTCAAGTATGTCCCACCTTTACTATATAAAATAGTCATTTTTAATATACATTTCTCTCAGTATATAATTAAAATTAAATACAGTAAATGTAAACAGAATTTTGTCGTTGGAATAAATAGTTGATTTCTTCAACGCTTTTAAAAAAGAATATTAATAATGTTAATTTATAGAATACAGAAAATAAATCAAGATTATAAAATTTTAAAAACATTTAATTGAAATATAAAAACAACTAATTCTTGTTACTTCCTTCGAGTCTCTGCGACTAATTCTGTAGTTGAGTATACTTTGTGTCAAATAAAAAATCCTGAATACAAGTCATTGTACAACGAAAATCAATTCGCCCAAACAAATGCCTACTCTCGTTGCCGGAAATGATCATTTACCTTCAGCGATACAGTCTGAAAAAAGTACTTATGGGAAACAAGCCCGACAACGCGAAAAGTGAAAGCCAAGCTCACGATTCATCGGCTACATAATCAATCACGCCGATACCGATGAGAGAGAGAGAGAGAGGGAGGAAAAAATCGTGAAATCACCCCGATAAGTAGTACGATCACAGCTTCTGCAGGGCCCTACACTCAATAAACGTCCAATCAATAATCCAACATAAATCAAAGTCAACTCGGAGGCCTCCGTCGAAGTACCCCTCCTCTGTCACCGGCCGCAACCTCCTTACTTTGGCGCTTCTCGCAAAATAGACACGCGAAATGTACTCCGCCTTGTTCGGGGTGAAAACGGAGGAAGAAGAAGAAGAGTGCAGGAAAGTCTTGAGGGTATACACGTTAAGCGCGCTTAAGAAGGGACTGTGGCCGGCGCAAAGTGCGCCTTGAGAGAGGAGGGCAGGTGCGGGAGGTAGACTAGGCAGGAAGGGGAGGAGGCTCCGCAAAGACACGGCATTCGGATCACGAACAGGCCTGGGAGTCTCGGCAGATCACCAAAGGTTTAACATCGAGCGAAACAAGCAGCGAACTTGGCAGCTTCGCACCGACGCCGAGGGAAGGGATGCCGACGGCTAATCCCGCGTCGACCCTCTGTCAGCGCGTTTTCTCCTTCCCGAAGTCTCTCCCTCTCTCCGCTCTTCCGCGTGCGTCCTGTTTCGTCTCTTCTCCTAGGAGCTTTCTTGGTTCTTTTAAATTTGTACTCTACCGCTTCAGTCCTCCTCTTTGTGCTGCTCCAGCGGCTAATATTATTACCTGTGTATAATCAACGTAATATTAAGGAGAACAAGATCACGTGTTGGGCGGGTATTTCCTGACTCTCGTGCATCTCGATGAGAAAACGTAGCTTTTCACTACTTTTGCTGCTTTTAAACAATGCCTCGTTCGTTTCGATAGAATCTTTATTTAATATGGAGAACTGTGTCAACCTTACCCCTGCAGTTTCAGTGTCTCGATATAATGTAATAAAAAATTTTGCAGCAAAAAGTAAAATCTCTCCTCCGCTTCCTTTTCTCTTTCTTTAAAACTCATCAAAAGGACTTCTTCTATTTATACTTCTCCCGCTACTCCATCGCCGAAGAGCCCTGAAATTTTTACGAAACAAACTTTATCCGCGACTCGTCCGCTCTTTCTTTATTTTCCTCCCTTACCTCGGCACTATCTTCCGCTCTTCCGTCTTATAACCTTTTCACTCCCGATCGCGTTCTCTCGAGCGTCGACGTCCGCATTTAACTTTATTAATAAATTGTTATCGCAACTTCTTATTTCCGCGGGAGGGGTTCGCGTCACTTTGATTTCTTCATGCTCGGCTGGAGTCGAAGCGTTCATGGCGTCGCAGCGTCGACTCGTCAGCGTCGCTCTCTCTCTCTCTCTCTCTCATTTTCTCTTGCGCTTCTTTCTCATGGATCGTCGATTTCCGCCTTTGAGAGTAGGCAAAACGAGAGAGGCACGTATTAAGGACGGAAATGAGGGAGGGGGAGGAGGGGGAGGCCAGATTGATTAATTTAGCGAAGCGAGCGGCGAAATTGGAAATTTATTCATAAGCTGAGAACAGATTTTTCAATATTTGAATATTTCTATTGGCTCGGTAATTTTTTACGAGTGCCGGGGCCAATTATTTTCAGCGTATTGATGAGTTTTGGATATATTTTATTACTTCAGGAAGTGGGAGATTCGGCTAATTTTTTACTCAAATGTCAAGGATATATTTGGAACAGTATGACGTAATACATCTCGATGAAAATTAGAAAACTTTATTTCTGTGAAAAAAACAGATCTTCGTCCTAAATTGAAGCACTTTATTTGCGTAAATTCCACTTCTAATTTTACCTTTTAATTAGTAAAAAAAAATTGAACGTAATTCATTTAAAAACAAAGTAAAACCTCTCAGAACGAACGCAAGCAAACCACGAATATGCCAAGTTAATTTAATTCCCTTTCCAAGCCCCACAATCGATCTCCAGAGCTTTCCTAAGGATCATTTTCATTACGCCTGTAATTTCCTAATTCGAGCGACTCTTTTTGCTTGCCTCTCGAAGAAGGAAGATTGAAAATTTTATCGGGCGTAAACTTATTTTAACTCTCTGAGCTTTTTTTTTAAGAACCTCACCTTCCAGGGGCTCTGACCGGAATAAAATAATCATTCCGGGATAACAAGTGGACCCGCTGCGATCAATGGGAAAACTTGGAATTGAACGACGTTTCCGATACGATCTCTCTCTCTCTCTCTCTCTCTCTCTCTCTCTCTCTCTCTCTCTCTCTCTCTCTCTCTCTCTCTTTACAGCGCGTAACGCTCAATAAGGCGAAAATGAGAAAAACAAGAAAGTGAGTCGAAGAATTATATCGATTCCGTAACTATAACTCGGCCTTCTCACCCTCGCATCACCGCGAAAGGGAGAGAGAGAGAGAGAGAGCCTGTCGGAGTAATTTCTTTAAACGGTCGCTGCATTCACTCGGAAAGTTTGCTAATGAATTCCTCTCGGCGCTTTCTGCATTCATCTCCCCGACTGCGTCCCGAGACTGCGCCGCCTCCCCGTTGAGCTATCAGTGCCTCGCCATCGCTCGACTTTATCGTCTGGGCGCGCGTGTAAGGGGCGGCCCCGCTGTTTACGCCGCGTCTTCCCGGCTCTTGGCAAAGGACGCCGTTTCCGAGGCAAACAGCGCGCGTCCGCCGAAAAGTCGGCGTCTGGCGGAGAAAGTGAAAATTAGGGAGATGTCCCTGCCGGGAGAGCTGAAAATTGACAGGAGACGCAGAGTTCCTTAGTATTTTCGGCGCGCGAAGTGTCTGAATTTCGTTGAAATTGCTCGCTTTTCACTTCATTTTCTTTTCCGTTCAACTATAGCTCGGGTTTGAATTCCGTGATTTAATGGCCGACGAGTAATCGGGTCTTAGGCAGCTCGGTCATATGGTATGCATAACCTAGATAGAATTACATTGACGGATATACGGACAGGCACATCCATACGTAAACTCATACGTCTTGCCCGATAACTCCTAATAGTACCGTAACCTATCGTATTGGATACAATAATTTCCTCGATTATTCCAGCGTCTATAACGCAAACTGCATTCAATATTTTAGCCTTTAACTATCTTTAATTGCAGATTAACTACGTTGGCTTATGATTATTCTTATAGCCGTGCCCATTCAATACTCCGTAATGAAACATCAGTACTTTCGCGACAACTGCCTGAAAACACTTGACTAAACCGCATAGCGCCGCCTCCTAAGCCTTTCAATTAATAACGTCGTCTAAACGCGGCCGTCGATAAACAAACGCAGTTTTCAAGCTAACGAAGGACAGGAGCCGTTCAGGTCGAACTCGTCCCCCCCCCCCGGCGGCGGCATTTGTCCCCGAGAAACAGACAGGCGATACACAGGGAGACGCGCGCTGGCTGGGTCGAGATGGATCTCTCTCCCGCTCGCTACGACTCCCGGCTAAAGGCACCTCCATTTGAAATGCATTGGCCGTCGCCGTAGCAGCGCAGCCGACGACGCTACTGTTTGTGCTGCCAACCGTCGGTGTAATGGATAGGAAGCGAGGCGAGTGTTTGCCCTATCTCTCTCTCTCTCTCTCTCCCTCCTCGGAATCCGTCTTCCTTCAGTTCGCAGCAAGATTCGCTGGAAGAGGGAGGCAAAAAGGGAAGATCAACTTTCGAGGCCGCGTAAACAGCGTCTTTGGGCGGGAGGGAGCATGAATTTTAATGGCGACCCGAACAAAGCGCCTTTAAAGCCCCTTAATTGGAGAAATATTTCGCTGCCAAGCTGCAATGAAGCGCTGCGCCCGGCTGTGCTGATGCTCCTTCCGTCACTTCCTGGTCTCGCTTTTTCTTCGTTTGATAGCTGGAGCTTTGCGAGCTGCGCCTTCGCGGGAAAAGAGCGGAAAGATCTGACGAGAAACGCTCTCGCGTTTTAGATCGCAGGATGAAGGCGAAGGTAATGTGGATCAGGAGGTGCAGGGAATCGTGGTTGAAGGCGTAGTAACGATTTGGTTGCTATGGAACTTTGATGGAAAGACGAAACATGATTTTACCTCGTTATCGAAGGTAACCCCCCAGGAGAAAGGGCTCAAAACAAATTCACGTCGAGCGTAACTAGTTATTTACTATTAGTTACGTTTACTTTTTACTAGTTATCTACTGCAGTTAGTAACTAGTTAAAGACCCGAGTCAATTTGCCCTCTCTTAATGAAGTATGCAGTTTTATGCAATAACTTCGAGTCAAGACTGGCCACATTTAATATTAATTTCTGTTCATAATTTTAATTTCGAGCCACCGCCGCGGCAACATCCCGAAGATTGGCAGACGAGGGACGTGGAAAAAAGGAAAAATGACTATTAATTAAATCCGGGCCGGTAATTAGTCAGCTGACGTTCGTCCCTCGCATTTCTCCTTGCCCCCGCGTAGGTAGAATATGCTTGTCGCCCGGCAGATAAGGTTAATAAAGCGATCGGTCAACGTTACTTACCTCTGGAAATAGCCGGGAGCCATCTGTCATTTGTAATCCGCGACGATAGCGGGGGCGAAGCCGTGAGTGCAGAGAAGTAGAAAGAGAGAGAGAGAGCCCAAAATGAATGGCAGACAGTCATCGTGCGAAGCAATTTGCACACGGCCGGGATTTGAGAAATGCGCGCGAGAAAGTTCAAAAGTTCCATATGTGCGAGTGCGGCGAAGTGAGTCTGTTCTCTCTCTCTCTCTCTCTCTCTCTCTCTCTCTCTCTCTCTCTCTCTCTCTCTCTCTCTCTGTC
>JAWWEM010049097.1:0-46382 GCA_035582935.1 Ormyrus thymus
GTTATAATTTTAAAAACACAATGAAACTGGTTTATTCCACTTAACCCTTAGCCGCTTAAAACTGTAGACGGCGAACGGGCGAACGCAATGTTTTCTTGGAGACGAAGCATAAGGCATAAGGCATAATGCAAAAGGTGTAATGTGGAATCTCCCTAAGGGTCAAGTAGAACAAACCATGTATTGGACATATAGGACAATAAACGTAGATTCAAAATAATTTGTTGTTTGACAATATTAATTTCTCCTGACCGAGACGATACCTATTATGTGTACATTCCAAATAATTTATTACTCTGAAGAAGAATAAACCTTCCGGAACGGCGGCTGAAATAAATTGATTGAAAGAATAATTCATCATTATACAATTATACTTTACTTTGCTTTTAACTGAGTAGTGTTTATTCTCTACTATTCATATTTCGCGGGGTTTCCAAATTGTTTCGAAATTTACTATCATACTAAAAACATCGTGTATGTAACTCGCTTCTCCTCAACTCATTTTTGCTCAACTCACGGTGAGATCGTTAGAGAATATGCCTGTAGTACGGTTATAAATGTATTTTAAATAATTTTTACGTTTTTATAAGCTTCTACGTTTATTTTAGATTTAGAGTACTTTGGAAAAATTTATGTTTACGTGTTTATAAGGTTTTACGTGTCGGTATTGTTTTCAGAAAACGCTCTTATAATAGGAAAGTACTCTTACACCCACGTAAATCCACGTATTTTACGTGAATATGGTGCGAATAGACACAGCGTATTTATAAATTATTAATTATATTTATATTATTTAAAATGAAAAAATCGTCAGGTAATAATTTAAAATTATCATTCAAAGTTTTCAATTATATTTACATGATTATTATTGTTTAAAATACATATCTTTAAATAAATATATCTGATATTTCTTCTTTTAGCTATTGCTGAAAAACTTTGTCAAGGCAAGGATGTATTTGAAAGAATGAATTATTTATATCAGGTACAATTAAAATACTTTTATTTAAATTAAAATTAAGATTTCAAGTCAAAAATACAAATTTTTTTTCAGGCAAGTATATTGGTTTCTTCGAAAAACATTGCTTTGGCCTCATATTATGGTTCTATTTTAACAGGCTGTGCTAAAAAAGCTGTACTTCGAATGTATGTAAATATATTTGTAAACCTTAGATTGCTAATTCAATAAAGTTATTAGATACTTTTATTGATTTATAACCTTTGATTTAAATTTAATTGCTAATGTAGTACAAATTTTTTAAACTGCTGATTCACTATAAAATTTTGTCTTATGTAAATACAAAAGCAGAATAATCAATATTTATAATAAAGAAACAATTTACATAATTTACATGTGACACCGGATAGGGAAAAAAACAATGTCATACATTTAAATATAATTTATATTCAAAAAATGAAGACAAAAGTTTGAACTACTTGGATTAGAAATCTGAAAAAGAAACATAACTTTTTATAAATTAAATAATCTGGAAAATATTATTTTTTAATTTTTCAGAGAACATCATTTAAAACGTTCAATATGTAAAGCATGTCAAAGTCCTGTGATCCCTGGAAAGACAGCTAAAGTACGTTTGATGTCAAAAAAAAAGAAATTAATTAAAACTATTTGTAATACATGCAAAAGAGAAAGGAGAATTCCATACAGAAAGAAACACAATTTGTGGTTTGATCAACCTGAATCAGTCTTAGATACATTTGAATATTCATTAAATAATAAAAGGAACGATGAAGGAAATATTGCAAAAACTTTAAAAATTGATAATACTATCAAGAAAGACAATGTACCTACAGTTATAAATAATGCTCAAAAAAAATAATGCAACCATGTAGACATTAAAATAATTGTAATAAAGTGACTGAATTTTTAATTGTAAATAAATTTTTAACTTTTTTTAAGTATTTTAAAACAAATTTTATAATTAAATTATTTTATTTTAAAAAAAATGTATTTTATTTAATCTATTCCAATGCAGCAATTATAGGACGATGAAACTGCAGGAAATACTTTATTACGAACTTTAAGTATTTAAAAAGAAAAAAAAAAAACAAATGCAGGAATTGTTCTTTAATTTACAGCGCTTGCGCATTAGGTAGGTGCGACAATGGCGCGAGAAAAGTTCGTCTGCTTGGATGAGATTTAACTTGTCCCGAGAATTACTTTTAGATAGAGAATTTTTAATATTTGGTAAAAGAAAGATAGAAATGGCTTACGATCCTCTTCATAAAGATCGTCGACTGTGGAACGATCCCGAAAATATTTTGAAGGAGAGTCTGATAGGGACGGCTATGTTACATCGACACCTTGCTTACCTTGAAAGTTGTCAAGCTATTGTTCGACGAGACTATGATAGATTAATCGGCAAGGTAAGGTTTTAGTAACTTCTTTTGAAAAAGAATTGGTAAATTAATCAATTTTTTTTATATAATACTTAGGTTAGAATCATTGGTGGAGGAATAGTAATCGATGGACCAACGTACTCAGGTTTTGTGGGACCTGGAATGCTTACAGCTGCAGTGTTTGGATTATACAATAGTGCATCTTCGGTGCCAACAAGTGAAGCGATACTAGAAGTAATTAAGCGTTTGGTTACAGACAGTGAACCAACAAGTGGTTGGCATTATTTTTTTTTTCTTACTTGCTAATAAAAAATGATTAATTTAATTATTGAATTTTTTTATTGCAGGTGTTTTATTGATAGTACAAGACTGTACTGAATATTTTATTAATTTTTCTGCTGCAAGAAATAAAGCGCTTGCTTTAGGAATTCCTACAAAATTAATTCAAATTAGAGATGAGTTAACTGATAAATTAATACAAAAACCAATGAGTCCAAGAAGTCCTTCTGGGCTTCTTTTAATGTATAAAATAGCAGGAGCAATGGCTGAAGAAGGAAGAAGTTTAGAAGAAATTTATAACCTTTGCTATAAGACTATTACAAGTGGTGTATGTTTTAGTATAGGTGTGTATCTGGAAGAAAAGTCACCCGTTAGACCTCCTGAAATAATAATGTGCAGGGGAGATAGATTGTCAGATCGTGAAAAGAAATCTTTACCTCTTTCGAATTCAACAACAAAAACATTGGTAGAACATGTTATTGAAGATTTAACAAATTCAGACAATTACGCAAAGTTGCCTCAAGGCTCTCAGCTTGCTTTACTTTTTGATTATTTTGGAGGTAAATTTTTGATTTTAAATTCAAAAAACTTTATACTAAATCACCAATTTTTTAATTGTTGAACTTTTTCTAGGGCTTACTGAATTAGAAGCTAACATTGTTGTAAAAGAATTAATACAACAATTGAATGAGTTTCAATATGAAATTCAAGTTATTTATACTGGTACATTTCACACATCAATAGAAATTTATGGATTTCATTTATCAATATTAAATTTATCAGAAAATTCAGAATTTTTATATTATTTGGATGCACCTACATTAGCTTATTCTTGGCCTAAATCTATCGAAGATAAAATTGATTTTCAAATTTCGCGGGAGCCAAGTCGAGCGGAGGTAACTAATTTAAATAAAAGTATGACAATTAATAACAATGTACATGCTAAGTATCAAAATAATCTTTTAGAAAGCAGACGAAGAAAATGAAAAAAAAAGAAAACGGTCGGAAGATAATGGTGTACCAGAAATAGATGTATTGTCATTTGAAAAAGAACTCCTCATAACAGCGATTGATTTTGCTTGTAAAGCATTACTGTCCTGTGCCCCAAAAATTAATATGTTAGATAAATCTGTGATTTCTGAAGAACATGACAGGTGCGGTTCAAGATTAGCAAATGTAGCTCATACTGTAAAGCTTGCAATTGATCAAGAAAAATTTGCTAGCTTTAGTTTGTCAAATATTGTTCACTATGTTGCCCAAATATTTGAACAAGATACGCAGGATCCACAGGCTGAATTGTATGCTATCTTTTTTGGTACTATAGCTAGGGTAAGTAATACGTTATTTAATTTTTTTCTATCCACTTTTAGAAAATAAGAAATTTTAATTCTTGATTTTTCATTCAGGTAATCAAAGATCACGAATACTTAGAAGCCAGTGATTGGTTCGATGCATTCGTCAGATCTATTCACGCCGTTGACAATATTATCAAAGGCACAAAGTTTTCGGATACTCTTTATGCCGCCAAAGCTGCCTTTTGTGATACTTTTGCAACTGATGATGATGTCAATATTATATTTGCTCTCAATCAAGCTGTAACTGCAGCACAAAGACAAACCTCGCATGTCATAGCAGATACTGAAAACATTTCAGAAAATTTTGATGAGGTATTTATTCGATCAATTCAAATTTTTAAGAAAAACGGAGTTTTTTAAAGCTATAATTATTTCAGAGCTCTGGATTTTCTGGACTTGCCGGCGCTCACGCCCTCGGAGTTTGGATGAGAGGAGCCTACGAGGGAATAAAATACAAATACTCGCGTCAAAGGACTTCACGCGATAAACGTATACGCCAAGATGATTTTGAAGATGAAGAAATCAAAACGGTATCAAATTCACCAGAAACTCAAGACCAATACGAAGACTGATTTTAAAAAACCCGAATTTCCTAATTACTTGACAAGTATTTTTTTATCATTTTAGAACCTGTGTTCATCTTTCTATCAAATTTAAAATTTGAAATGTGGAAGGAGTGTGTTCAAACTGAACTTTTAGTTGTTTTGTTTACGAATTATTTATTTGTTACTTCTAATCTTGTAAGTAAAAATATTATTCGTTCTTTTAAGTTCTCTACGTTAAACGATATATTTTCTATTAATTAATTCTATTTCTAACATTTTCTATTCTATTTTCTACTATTTCTATAATCACTTTAAGTGTATCAAAAATTGTACTGAATGTTTATAATTGTATGCATATTTGTAATAACTTTTATATGAACATACACATTTGTTTTGTAATAATTTAGATCTAAGATGTATTTTTTGAAAATTCTGATATAATTTGTAAGTATATTGAAAAAAAAAATTGCATTCGATGATTTTTATTAAAATTTCTTTAAAATTAATGCAAGATTCAGTTTGTATTAACCATAAGTCTACGAAAATGCATAAAAAAATATCGGAGTATGTACTCGTATCTAAATGTGTAGAAAGGTAATGACATTTAAAACTATAAGTTTATTTTATTTTCTTACAATTTTATTAATATTTCTTACATACTTAGCTGTCTACATCTTAATATATAAGGCAGTATATATTAAGATTACATTACAATATAATCGTTTCACATTTGAGTAACGATATTTTTTACAAATATAATCATTTTTTTAATCATTTTCTTAATATTTTAAAATTTATTTAAAACAATAACGTTAACATTAAATGTTTAATTCAAACAGTAATTTTTGAGTACGATAACTTGCGTAAATAAAAAATTTTTTATAGAATTTTGTATCGTACACGGAAATTAAAAAAATAAAAAATAATTCACTCATAGATTATATTCTATTATATAATGAAAATAAAATTTATTTGCTACAACGTAAAAATAAAATTGAATTAAACACTATTAGTTATTAATACGTAAATTTTTCTTATTCTAGTATATTTTCGATTACACAAAACTTTTCTAATTCTCTCATAAATAAAAACAGTAAATGACACTTTCATAAAGTCTTCTAAATACAATCGGCCCGTGCATTTTACGTATTAGTTTATAAATAGGTATTTTAGTTTTTATCAGTGAGTTTACGTACGAAGTTCATAATTTCTTGCAAATCCATTTTAATGAACAATAGTGCAAAATATCGAGCATCCTTTGCCATTAAAATATTTCCGATTTTAGTCAAGGATGTATTCTATTATATTCGCCAAAAACAGAACAGTAATGTAAGTCCAACAGTATATTTCACTATATTACGACATATAGGACTGCAGTGATCGACTTACACTACTGTTCCCCATGAATACTTTCCAATATTCAGCAAAATTATCCACGATTTTCAGAGTCGATCGTCGCCTTCCACTACGGCACTGCTACCAAAGCTCGAAGGAAGCGTCTTTGCCAGAAAGCTTCGGCAGCAATGCCATACCGGACTAGAACGGCAAGGTATTGGCGAACCTCCATCCTAGCAGGAACTCCCGGACGACTTCGTGTAGATCGTACGCAGGCGAAAGCATAGCGACGCCGCGATGCCTCCTGTATCAGTATGGGAAGCTATCGTAAGCGTCGTAGGACTCTTCTTTGCTGGTGGAAGGTACGGTGGATAGTGAGCCTTGGTGCTCGCTCGACGATAGTAATCTTACGCTCTTGTCCGCGTCTCTCTCCGTCGAAGAAACAGAGGAAGAGGAAGTGGAGGAGGAGACGGGGATGGCGACGGACTCGTCGTGGTTACCGTCGTCCTCCTGCAGCTGGCTGGCGTGGTGTTCGAGGTGATGGTGGCCGTGGCCATGACCATGGCCGCCACCGTGGCCGTGATCGTGGCCGCCGCCGTGTCCGTGATCGTGGCCGCCGCCGTGTCCGTGATCGTGGCCACCGCCGTGGCCGTGGTCGTGGCCACCGCCGTGGCCGTGATCGTGGTGCACATTCGCCACCTCCGCTGCATGAGCCGCCGCGGCGGCAGCATTGTTCTGAGCGACCTGAGCGGCGTGAGCCGCCTTCAGGTTGGCGGCCTGAGCGGCTTCGAAGTCGACTCGAGCGTGATGCAGCTGGTTCTCGATGGCCTGGAGACGGGCCTTAGCTGCGCCCACCATGGCCGTTTGAGCGGCCAGCTCGCCCGCCGCGGCTGCTGCCGCTGCTGAGGCGTGCTCTGCAGTCGCTTGGGCCGCGTTCAACGCGGTGGTCACTACTTGCACCTGAAATTTTTAACGTTCTTTTAATCGGAGATCGTACGTCAAACTTTCACTCTCGTCTCCGACTAATTGTCGATGATCGATTTTCAAGGCTCATTTTAAGACTGAAAGAAAAGAATTAGTCTGCAAATGTAAACTAAGGGCTAGAGGTAATATCTATAATGACTAATTAAAATTTTCTGAATTGCATTTTGAAAAATTTGCAAAGAAGCCTCTATCAATGGCGCACAGCTCAAGAAGTTGTCGGGTATCAGTCCCACGACCCCACCTCCCTCCCCCACTCACCTGGTGCCTGGCCTGTTGCGCCGCGTTCGCGGCGGCGGTGGCCGCCCTCTGCGCACTCTGCAGCTGTAGCTTCTCGCTCTCGAGTCCCCTGTGGGCGTTGTAGGCCTGCTGCTCGAGGCCCCTGAGAATGATTCGCTTGCCGGCGAAGGCGGCGGCGGCGGTGGCGGCGCTGAGGCCCGCCGACTGGCCCAGCCGATTCTTGGCGACGTAGGCGGCCTGGGCTGCCGCGGCCGGCTGGCTCCTCTCGAAGTTGTGCGCCTGCGCCGCCGCGCCCTGGGCGATGTTCACCAGCGGCCCGCCCGCGCTGTAGCCCACCTTTGGCAGAGGGGGGGGAGGGGTCTTAGGTTTTTTTGGTGCGACGAGGGGATGAAAGCAGTCGAGGTGATTATCACTGATTTTTCTTTCGTACACTTAGTACTTGTAGTTTTTACGGGGGTGAAATCACTTTTAAGGTGAGGAAGGACAGTAATAGATGCTTTAGTACTGAAGAGAATTTTTGGCATAAATAGTTTGATTAGAATTTGAGTCATCGATATTTTAGTTTTCTTAAACATAATTGGCATGATTTACTTCTTATGTTTATGTACCAAAATCTGCAATATTAGCCATCAGGCCAACCATCTAAGATACACATGCCGATAAAATATTATTAAACAGACACTTTAAAAATGATTTACACTCCATAATAACTAGGATTGTGCAAATATTCAATTTTGTGTTAACAAAAATTTGGTAAACAATTATATTTTTATTTTTATTGTCTCCTGAAGATTATACGTTGAAGATGAAAAAAATTTGAATTTCAAATCGTAAATGAAAAAATTAGTTTGGTTCCCATTTCTTTGCTCTGTAATGCATTGTCTTAAAAATTAAACACATAATTAATTGGGTGTAACAAAAGATTATAGTGATACGAACAATTATTTTTTTTAAAAACCATCAACCATTAGATCAAGTAAATCAGTGCACATCCTTAGTGATAACACATAATTATTAGAACGTAAAACAACGTGCTAATATTATGTGAAATACTATACTATAATAAGGTGGAATAAAGAAAATCGGTGAATTATACCTTGATTACTTTCCTCGTTAAAAACTAGTAGTAGTTGTAGTAAATATTTCACAGTTATTGCGGTACAATATAGAATTAAAAACTTGTGTTTATAATTATGATTGTAAGACTGTAAAGTGTTCATTGTGCAATAATTTAGTGAGTTGTGAAAATATTATTTTGTTGGATGCTTCAATTCCGTCGTTCACGTTTCCTTAAACCTATTAAGTAACTTTAAATCTTAAATTCAAACGCTCTCTCTCTCTCTCTCTCTGCGATGCTTTTTTAAATTATTCAAATATTTCAAAATTATAAACTATTTGAAATTCACAATCATAATACAAAGTTAGTCAATATATACTTACCCGAATGACATTTATTTAATTCGGTGCTTAAAAGGTGTAAAAATAAAACTCAATGGACAAACAAATGGTGTTGAAAGTTAAAATACTTAATCAATTAACTGAAATGCTTTCGGTGTATGTTAATCACCAACGTTAAATAAAAATTATTAGTCTCTGTGGAGATCATTCAATTTCTGAAAAGTACCTTATGATGATGATCGTCGTGATGGTCGTGAGTAGCAGAAGCGACGGGCTCGATCTCAACGATCGTGCCCAGATTATAGTCACGTGATTCAGGCAGGTACTCGAACTCGTAGCCCTCTGCCGCCTTTATGGCTTCTTCGTCCTGTACGCTCTTTTTAGTTATCACCCTCGGAATATCGGTCTGTAAACAGAAGGAAATGATAATCAAAGTTAAAGACCATATTCGCGATTATCACTAATCGTTCAATTAGATCTATTTTAGTTTCAATTATTTTTAATTTCTTGAAGTATTTTAAAAACTGAGGGAACAATAATTTAAAAAAATTAGCGGTCTGTTTCAAAAGTCTTAAGAAACCAAATTTATATTGCCAATCTTTTACGACTGTTTAACGACCTAACTTCTATTTTTGAAATACCATTTGTTGAAGTAAAGTAATTACTTAAATTTAAAAAGAAAGCACAATCACTTTACATTAAACAATGCATTCTCGCCGAGGAATTAGTAAGACAATTAGTAGCAAAAACGGTAGTAAATTAAAACCTAATCGAACAAAAGATTCAATTTATATAATCTAAAGACTTTACGACTTTCGCTGGAAGCACATCTTTTCCTTAATTAGTTTCCCATTCAATTTTCCAATGCTTTAATTTCACTTAAATTTTATATTTCCGAATGAAATAATGATCATTTTATGCCGGCATAAATTTTAATTTTTCATGCATACAAAACCAGCGACGGCAGTAATTTACCCGAAGTATAAAATACGTAACATCTAGTTCATTGTAGTATCTTCAGTATCTTAGTATTAAGCAAATTGTTTCGAAATGAAATTCTGCGCGTATCGCGCCGAACGCGAGTGTGCATATGGGCGAATGTGAGCAGTGAAAGAAGTCGAGTACGATCAGACGCGCCAAGTAGCACAAGTTTGTATGTGCCAGCCGAACAAGATAATATAGTAATAGTAGTAGGTAATAGTAGTAGTACTTTTGTATACTTTGATTCATCGGGTCTTTCAGACGTTCTCCGACAGTCTGTGTCAACTTTTGAAACAATTTTCAATGAGTCAAAATCTAGTTATAGAAACTTTTAATGATGAATTGTCAATTTAAAAGTACGTTTTTAAGCTTGGAGTAACGTTCTACATTGGAGGAGGAACTTTTAAATCTAAATATATAAACTAAATCTATTTTCCCTCGAAATATAAATGCGCGGAATTCCATTACCTTTAGAATTCTTCCGATTCGTTACGTCACACCGTCCCGACAATTCCTCTAACGACACCGATATTTACGATATAAAAATACGGCTTCCTTCTTAATAACCAGACCTCGTCCGCTAAACAAGCATGCGGCACCGCATCCCGGCCGCCGCCGCCGCCGCCCGGAGTACTTTAATATAAGAAAAATTTTACAACTACCGCGTGAACTTTCTCTGCGGATAGCTCGCGGCCGAGAGCGGCTCAATAAAATCGAGTTTTTCGCGCGATTCCCGAGGAAAGATCGAGGCTATCGTTATATCACTGTGCCAAATCAACAAAGGAGTGAAAGAGCCTCTTATCAAATCGCGATCGCGAATTAGGGGACGCCGATTTCTTTGCGCGCCGCGAGAAAGTTCGCCGTGTGTAAAAAGTTCGATTGTGCACGCTGCATCTTTTAGGTAACGGAAAGCGAAGTCGGACGGCGGGGTTTTGTCCGGTCCGATTGCGTAATTGGCTTGCATGCAACGTCCGATTAATTGGGAAGCTGATATTGTTCGCCGGGGGCGTAAAGGTTGCGCAATGCTCAGTGGGCTTTGGCTTGATCCGAGGCGCTTGTCAATTATAAGGTGGAATTAAATGGCATTCGTTTGACATGTTTTGCGGAAAGGTGTTTGCCATTGTTGCTAACGAGGTAATACGCCTGAGCGATCAGTTTTTCACTTTGGGTATTCATACCTTTTACTGTCCTTAATAGGAAAAGGATTTAAGAGCACGGTTTTTCTTACAAGTGTAGCGCTGATTTATTTGTATTTGATAACTTACATTTTAATTTGAAAACTAAAATAATCGGTTAATTTTCTTCTTATTTGCAACTCAAGATATTGTTTTAATGAATATAAGATTAACTAAATTAAAGCATTTTAAAAATGTTACTTTAGAAAGGAATCGTTAAAAGTTTAATTTTTTACAACACATTTTAAAAGGGGATTTATTATTCATTCAGAAAAAAGTAATATAGCAGCTTGCTAAATATGGTTAAATAAAAGTTGATTATAGTTTCGGTTAAATCTCAATAAAATGACAAATATTTAGTCCGAATTGTATTTCAACACTGATTACTATCATTATTGCATCAGTACATTGCGAAATATTTAAAGTATTGGCTCAAGGAAATTGATAACTGAATTGAAAACTAAAAGTTTTATCGTTGGGTATAAAACTGAAAATAGAATTTTAAAAGTTACAATTATTTTTGTCGAAAGAAATGAGGTAGTTCGTTTGAGGTGGACGTACTGTTATTTTATAAACCCGGATAATCCCGACAATAAACTATGCAAATACTTCTTTTAAGATTATCTAAGTTAGCTTGGTATATAAGATGCTAGTTTTTTGTACTCTATGCGAAGCGGATTGACAGAAGATCAACCCTGGTAGAGATAAAATTCTCAAAAATGGCCAGGAAAGTATAAAATAGGTATTTTTAATTCCTAGTTAACTAACTTTGATATAACGATTTCTCGGACCATTCTCGGATCATTTCAATAGATTAACCTAGAAATATTCGAATCAAGTTTCAATCTTTTGAATGTTCTAGATGGCTTTCCGAAATAGTAATAAAAAGCATAAACGAAACATTTATTTATAATACTGCTTTGGTAAAATTTTAAAGAAAACTTAAATTTCTTGCCTCTTTTCTATCTCTCTCGCTCACAACTAAAATACCAAGCAAGTTTCTGGGTATTTCTGAGGTAAGAAAAGTACCTATCGTAACAACCGTGTAAATACCGACAAATAAGTTTAAATTTAGTCAAACTAATTTAAAAGTCCGGCGACCATGAAAAAAAGCGTTACATCAAAGTTAGTTAACTAGGAAGTAAAAATATCTATTTTATAGGTAAAATTTTTGAAAATACCTTATAACTAGGTATTTAATGTTTTTCATCTCTACCAGGAAAGATTTTGGTAAATTACAGAGGCTGTGTGACCTCCGATTTTAATAAACGGCCAGAATCGAATTCTGTGCCCTTTCCATTTTTCGATAAGTTTTCAAATATAGTTCTGTGCAAACCACAGACCTGACTGTATCACTAATAACGGAAATATTCGCGCTCTCTAATTTAATCAATCATTAAAATTATAATAAATACTTAAGCCAATAAATTCTACAATAAAAACGTAAGAATTTATACATTATTTTTTGCGACAAGGGTTTCGGAATCCAATCCACCCTCATTGATCCAAGCTAGGCAATCAGTGTGTTGGCGCAAGCAGACAATTATTGTACTTAAAATAAGTTATAATGAACCTCAATAAAATAAGCTAAACGTTCTTAATAGAACGTCACGGAGGGTTCATTTAAATCAGTTACTACAACTAGAATTTCGTTCCACTTAATAGAAGTGCAGTAAAACCCAAGTGAGTTTTATGGTCCGAAAAACGATCTATTTTACGACGGAATGCAGCTTGCCTACTCATCAATCTTCCTATGAAGCAATAGTTATTTTAACTGATACATAATTATATAGCTAATAACTTTTTTTATACGTTGCTGGATGGGGCCTAAAGTAAATTGAGAAAGAAAATAAAGTTAATTTTCTATATCAGGTGCAAATTCGTGATTTCGAAAAATTATAAAAAAATTCGAATGAAAAATCATCAGTTTTGTACACATTTCTATTTAGTTCGATTCTGATTTGAACGTTTGGTAGAAATTTTAGGATCGGAGGAGGCAAAATAAGATGATCCTTCCGAACAACTTTGTCCGGAAGGATCGTTCTGTTCTACCTCCACCACAGATTTTATTTATTTACTCAAAATGGAATATCAAACAGATTTTCCAATATCTTCGAAAGTTTACTTGCAAGAAAGAAATCTCTCGAAACACTTTGAAAATTGGCAAGATTAAAAATTCAAAAGCGACCCATGAAAATAAATAAAAATATCAATTTCTCAATAATTCGAAATTCAATCGAGCGATCAAATCACAAACGACTCGGATTCTTTCCAGCACTTCTCTCATCCCGGCACGAGTCACTGACCTGGCTGATGAGCGCCTCTACCTGCTTCTGAATCTCCTCGCTCCTCTGCTTGTGCTGCTGCAGCACCTCCTGGCTGGCCTGCGCCACCTGCTCATTCGCCTGCTTCAGCTGCTGCAGGTCCTGCGCCAGCTCGGCCTCCTGCTCCTGTCGCTGCTGCTGCTGCTGCTCGAGCGAGCGGTTAATGACGTTAACGTCCACGTGTCCAGCCTGCGCAGCCACTCCGAGCGCGGCGACGACGATCATCATTACGGTCGAGCCCATCGTTCCTCGTCGATCCGCGATCAGCCTGGGGAGATCGGCTTTTAAGGCACAACAACCTAGCTGGGAAGGGGGATCTCAAGGAGCGATCGCTCGGTGGCGGCGGCCGGTGCTGGACTGCAGACTGTCCGACTGGGGCGGCGGGGCTTCTTTAGACCTTCATGCTGCAAGTGACGGAAAAACGTGCCTCCCCCCGCCGATATAATCGCGGAAGCTGGAGCCTCCTCCCCCACCTGACCGGCCATTCACGCCCGAACGCGCCCAGCGATGCCTGCCCGATTATGCACCCAGGCCTTTTTCCCACAGAGGAACGTTTCGCTCCGCGCTCTTATGCAACGCGATTCGGCGAACGCTTTTTTTCTCGCTTTTTGCGAGTCTGAGGTGCTTTTTTTATCAAGGGAATTTGGCTCTGGGGGCGGGGTGCGGGGGAGGGGAGGGCGCGTTTGGGTAATCGAGGGGAATTGGGAGCCGGTTGGGAAACGGGCGCCGAGCTCTGCTTTTGCGAGAGGCGTTGTTCTGGGTCAATATTGATTAATGGGTGCTTTTTTCAACGGCGATGTGGACTTAGAGGATATAACTGCTTTCGGGCAGTATGCGACAAGTTCATAGCCCGGGAGGCTGAACATTTTATTATGAAAGTATTTTCTTCTTAAATGAAATTACCGTTTTTTAGTATTATTTAAAGTAACATTAAAAGGCATTTATTTTATATCATTTCTTTTCACTTGCACTCTTTTGTAGCTATTCTTAGAAAGTCATTTTGAAACGTCTAAAGGATCTTGTGGCATAATATTTCATTGGCTGAATACGTATATATTAACATACGACGAATTTGTTTTATGTTTTTATTACTTGCACATACGTGTGGCATCAATATAATTTTTACATTATTTGGCTTTCATATCAATTAAATTTTATTTTCAATCGTTAAAATCATGAAATTGAATAAAAGATTCAATATAACTTTTTTAATCAACTTAGTACTTAATTTATTTACCAAGGAAAAAGAGTTATTAAAGAATTTAGGTTCTACAAAAGAAAAAAGTTTATTTTCTTCTTTATTCTTTCACTGTTAAATAACAAATAATGGATTTAAAAATACTTAAACCAAAAGAATTTTATTTAAGATAAGAAGGATTTAAACCGGAATTTTACTTTTTCTCATTATTGAAATAATTTCATAATTATAATTCTAAACCTACAATAATAAGTAATGTCGTGCAAAAAGCCCGCTGCTTTTTATTATTGACAAAATGTTTATGTAAATATTGAGCAATAAAATTTCATTTTTTATAATCCATTGTTTACTCAGTCGAACGCATTCTTCCCAAGAAGTGCCCGAATTTAAAGAAAGCCTGAAATTAAAACTTGTTAACAATAGTCTTTATGGAGCCAATCTACTTTGCATCTTATCATACAGCCGCTTTATGGCCAGTTTTATGATCCATAAAATCGTGAGCACTAAAATGGCACAATTAGAGCAATTGCCCAATATCGGGCAAACATTGCATCGGAGAATTCGTTGTGGTTTTTTCAAGCTAGCCGGCGGACAGCTGACCCGCTGAACTCATTGATTTTCTGCGGCGAACTAATGACAATCGATTTCGGTGCTCACTTTATTGTGGTTTCGGCGCTAAATTTATGATTCGTAAAATTATACAATTATAATTACGGCCCGGGAGTCGTTTCCCAATATTGGACGGGAATTCGATATTTAAAATCGATTTTTCACGAGCATTGCGCTTCGCTGCTTCGCGGCTCATCTAGATGTTGATGCCCAATTCGTTACGATGAATAAAGACGTTTCTTAATGATGGTGAACTGGTCTTGGTTGTAATTGTAATTCTAAACAAATTAAATTATTTTTAAAGAATGGAACAATGTAATAAATCTTTATATGAATTATTTATTTGAATATAGTAGGTAAGATGATAGAGAATATGATTGAGAATAGATGATACCAACTTGACCTTGTAAATAGAAAGTAACAAAATTGATTTAAAAATGTAATTTATTGCAGAAAAAGGAAGGAATAAACATTGTTCTTCAAATAATAAGAAAAAGTTAATACAGCTTTCTTCGAGTTTGTTTGTTTGCAAAACAGTGAGACAAATGTTTTCGTTTCCATTTACATCTAAACATTTTTTTAAAAATTTCATTATTTTTGTAATTTTATTACATCATTTAATAGCTTTTTCATTATATAATTTTTCTGAAAGTATTTTATTAATTCATAAATTTACCGAGACAGCCCAGTGAGAAAGTTGCGGTTAAAACTGATGTAGAAATCGCATTATATCTTTAACTTTTTCGTTCATTGCAATTTTATAAACAGTCGTGTAAGTAATAGCAGCTATTTAAAATCACTGTCTTACACCTGCCAACATTAATTTCTTATATTTATTGTACACATTTCAATAAATTCTTTATTAAACAAATTATTAAACTTTACATTCATCGCCTCGTGCGAACCGTCCATTTTTACGGCTCGCATCGACAAATCTCGTTTTCCTAAAACCTCCACGGTCCGTCAGCCTCTCAACACACCAAGTTTTCTACAGTCGCAAAAAAGCGCGGCTAAAGGAAGCCCCATCAATCCCGACCGAGTCCAGCCTCGGAATCCGTGACGGTTGGGAAGAATCACCGGGCGGCGGATGCTGGCTTCTTTGCTTCCTCCGCGAGAAAGGCGTGCATCGCCCGAGCGCCGCGGCGGAGATTTTGCGGGCGCCGTGACTGGACGGTCGCGTTCTTGCGCCGCGGACGTGCGAGGAAGTCGGACCGTGCGCCGCTTCCGCGTGCTGACCGACGACGTTTCGTAATGACTTTGCATGCCCAATCTCACCGGTGGAAACGGCCTGCTCATTGCGACGGGGGGGGGGGAGGGGCTGCGGGGCGGGAAGGCGATGTCAATGCCGCTAATGAGTGTTTTGCGAGGGAGATTTTGCGAGAGCTGCTTTCGCAGGCTCGCCGCGGGGGAGTGTGAAGAAACGGACGGCTGGAAGGAAAGCGACGATGGATTGACGTGGTGATTTCTTACTGCTAATCTGCTACGTGCACTTGAGCGCCGTTCGATTAGGTCTTTCGATTGCTGGTTAATGTGCGAGAATTCTTCTGAATCTTACCCACTTCCCACGATCGAACTAAAAAGCCCGCCGCTGAAAAAGGAACGTATCTCCGAACTCTCATAATACTGCCCACATTCGGCCTCTTCGGCGTCAAGCGCGCAACGACCGCGCCGGCGGCGAGTGCAATTCTTTTTTCCTCCCTCGGCACGCCTAACACACCTCGGCGGTAAAAATCGGCTTTCGTGCCGCTCTGAATGCTCCGCACGTGATTTCGCTCGGTGGGTTCGTTCAAGCGGCAATCACCGGCGATTAATCGCGGCAGGAGGGGAGGGAGGGGTTCGCGAATAATTGCCGCTTTAAGGGGTGACGAAGGAATTCGAGGAAACGAGGCGTACATTCCTCGGCTGGATTTTTTGCCCCGCGCACCGGCCGATCGGTCTTGCTTTTATTGCCCGGCGAAAATCGGGGCCGGATTGATCGATGCCGTGTTTGCTGACAGGTTGACGCTGTTTGACGATTCGGGTTTATGCAATGCTCCCGCATAAAATGCGTTTGTTCAGTGTCGTAACTGTTATTCGTATTGCACTTTTGCTACTTAATACTGGATCAAAGTATTAAGAAAATTCCCTTTTTCGCAAATTTAAAATAATTTTTTATAATTTTAGTTTCAAAAATTCGTATTTTTTCTTGAGTAAGCAATCCGAAGTCCCTCGATTTCATTTAAATTGCATATTCAATCTCTACAAAATATCTACGAAATCAAAGCAAAACGACATTATTCGTTTCGAAATATTATAATAACCTGTTAATTCGTCAAAACGTGTGCCACCTGCAATGCACAAAAAAGAACGCATTGCACTCCAAGCGACCTAAAGGCAAACACCTGTTGCGCCGTTATTCAAAGCTGTGCGCGTAAAGAAAAGAAAATCAAACGAGTCGATCGACCATTAAGCCAAACAACAACGAACGATCAGTTCGCCGGCGGTGTCCGATTTTCGTGCCGCCCGATTGTCGAAAAAAAAAACTCCAAGTGAAATGTAATCGTCCGTAACAAACGAATTCTATCCTGCGATCGGCCGCCGCCTTTGCCAATCGCGGATGTAAATCGACTACCAAGGACGAATCGGCTTGGTGCGTTCACCCGGCTTCCTTGTTTATTGCCTCTTACCGGCTGTCCGCTGTCGGTGTACGGTTGATTTTGTAAAAAATTGACACTTTGTAATGATGACTTTAGTAACGAGATGGTCAGAAATCACCGATTTATCATCCTTTTAAATACGTTAATTCATTTTTTGCAAATAAGAATTGTCAATGTTAGCTATCAATTTATTTCCAATAATAAATTTACCTGAAGTGTTCACAATGTCCTGCTTTCTCCTTATGAACAAAGTTTCTATGTAAGATCGACGAATTTCAAAACTGATATTCGGAGAAATATGGGTCAGTAAGCATCTGGAGACTTTTTATCGGCAAATAATATTTTGAAACGTGACGCTGTTGCATATATGAACTGAAATCCGCCGAACTACGAGATTTAGCCTTCTTTAATTGCCGCAGTAATCAAACATTACAATAGTCTTCTTAGTAGAAGCAGTTTACCCTCAGTGATGTAACTAACGATCAATTTTTTCTTTTTTAACCTATTGCTTCCTTATCTATAAATTTTATATTAAATCTTATTAGCGCGTTTCCGTACATTTAATAATGTAGTATAAAATCGAGTTGCACAACCTTTTTGCTGCAAGATACATTGTTGATCTTGTTGACAATATTATTATATAAAATATAGTTGCAGGAAAAATTTAGAATTGATTCAATAAGTAGTTAGCTTCCAGGCATAATGTTAATAAAGTGATATAAACTTCAATCAAACTCTGAAAATCATTCTAGTAATACATTATATAAGTATAGCGTTCAGAAACGATTTTAGAATATTAAGTTCAAGTATTTTATCGACGCCGCTTTCTTTCAACCATTGCTAAATCATAAACTCACGGAATATAGTTTAATGATAGCGAAAAAAATCCTCACCAAAGTTCCAGAAACTTCTTATCAGTTAGGAGGTCTTCAACCTCAACTCAATCAACGTTCCTTACTACATTGCGCAAGAAGCACTCATAATCATAATTTTTAGCAGGAAATTTGCATTTAATTAATTTTAATTAAAGAGACATTTTCAGGCGATCGCGAGGAAGGTTCTTCCTGACTCCGTCGTTACTCAGTTTTTCAACTTTGTAAAAGTCAGCGATGCTCGAACCCGCGATGACTTTTTTCTCCCCCATCCACTGGTCGAAGCCGAAAAAAAAACGCGCCTCTCGTTTCATTTTATATTGCGTAATTAGCTTAACTTTCATTGTCGCTGTAGGAAATGTCATTTTATGTTTTACGCAATAAACCGAATTGTCACAATTTTAATGCTTTTAGTTACGACTTTTTTGCGTTGGGACATACAATTTTAATATTTAGTTGCAAGAAAAACAGGTTTACAACGTCGACGGGGAAAGTTGTAATAACTTTATAAGAATGTCGATGGACATCGGGAAACTTCGGAGAAACAAGGAAAGAACTATTGTGCGTGTGAAGATTTCAATAATGGATTTATTCTTTTTTCAAACGTGTAAAAAAAGTATTTGTTATAAAAGTTTTTGAAATATTTAACATTTATTTTCTCACTGACTTTCTATTTTCTAAATGAAAAATCCAATATTTTTTGTATTAAAAAACTTTATCCTATATAATTTTTTTTGAAAAAACTACTTTCTTTTACGATTTAAATAAAAAAAAAATTACACCGATCTGCACCAACTTGAATTCAGAACTCAATTTCTCAAATCCCTGTTTACTAAATCACTTCTTACCAACGGAAAGGAGCCAGATAGGACCGAAAAAACATGCTACTGTAAAATCGCAGAAAACCGAATCGACAGATTCCAATCTCTCAAAAGCCGAGGCGGAGGGAAAAAAAGCCAGAAACTTTCAGCTCTCCCATTTCGCCGGCTTTTTCTCGCCCGCACTTATTACACGGCGCTAAATGCTTGGACGCCTCATACAATATAATTAGCGCGCGCTTTCACCGCGGGCAGTCGCGCGGCGGAAAAAGCGACCGAGGATTTTGTCAAAGCATGCCCGGCGGTGTCGAAAACGTGTCTCTCCATCCGCGCATGTTCGCGCTCTAGCTTTCGCCGAAAAAGCGATAGTACTTACGTCAATGGTGCACGAGCCGCGACGGGGAGCGCGGGTATCGGCCGCCGTTCTGCTGCGATTCGCTGCACCGATCGGAGATGAGGGTTTCGAAAATTTATATTACGACGAGGTCAGGGCGGGAGGGCGAGAGGCTGTGAAATGTGGGATTGATTTTCTGGGTTCGAAGATTGCTTGGCGTTGGCTTTGAATTTGACTAAGAAGCGATATTGTAGAGATATTAGGTTTTAACAAGTGTATTGAACATATTTTTTGGACATGCTTGTTATCAGTAACAATATTGTTGCAAAAATAACAATAAATATAGTTTGAAGTAAAAAGTAGTAGAAAATGAAAAAAATTTCTGCTAGAAATTCTTTAGAGCACTACCAACACTGTGACTTCAAGTTAGCGAATTTTTGCAGAACTGCCAATATGAAAAATCGAAATTCCCTTCGAACTTGTCAGCCATTGGCTTTCGACTTTCGGCTATTTCGAAAGCGGACTCGATTTCTTTCATAAAATTGGTTTGCTCACAAAGAATACCGACTGAAAGAAGCAAATAGTGTTTTAAATAATTATTAATCAAGATAATACAGAAAGGCGAAATATGTTTTGTTAGACACACCCGTTTTCTTACAAGAGGTAAACAGATTCGAACGTTAAATTATTTATTTGAATACTTCAAATTCTTATCACAATGTTTTAAATAATTAATCAAGATAATACAGCAAGTCGAAACATGTTTTGTTAGATACACCCGTTTGCTTACAAGAAGTAAGTAGATTCAAATATTAAATTTTTTATTTGAGTACTTCAAATACTTATGATAATAATTAACATAATGTCAAACAAAGAATATTTAAAATATTCACAAAAAATATTTTCTTTGATGAATTGTGAAGCTTAAGAATAGTAGTTGAAAGAAAAAAATTTGATTTCCAGGTACACTTTAATTATGATAATAAGGATTCTTTAATAATGTAAGTTTTTAAAATTTTTCTAATTTTCCAGAAACAATATTTGAGTTTTGCACAATGTCTAAGAATTTTGTGCTACTGGTTGAACGAGATTCAAGTATACCTTCAATTCCTTACACCGTTTTTCTTCCCCCAAGAGTTGTAGATGAACTTAATTTAAATGTAGCTGAATTAGTACAGATTAGAGGATTATCTGAAAAAAGAACAATTTGTTATTCGTTAAAGTCTATTGACTGTCCAAATGGAAAGATATTATTAAGTAAAATTATTATGCAAAATTTAGGTGTTCGTCTAGGAGATACTGTTCAGGTAGAATCCTGTCAAAACCCACAAACTGTATCTCGTGTTATTGTACACTTGCGACAAACTGGTTTAAGAGAATATTTGGCTGTGTAAGTCTGAAATTGAAGCATTTTATTAAAAATAAAATTCTTTTTTCAAAAAAAATTATTGATATTAATAAAAGAGTTGTAAAATATGTGAAAAAATTAAACTCCTTATAATCAACAAAATTTTTGCAGAGAATTTTGTGACAAGATTGTCAAACAATATTTTAAAGGAAAACGTCATCCAATGCATGAAGAAAATAGTTTTGTTATTTATTGTACCAAAGGAGCTCTTGAATTTATTGTGTCTTCAATCACTATAAGCCCAAAGTTAAAAGTTCAACCAAAATATGGTATCATCACAACTGAATTTACTGATATTCTTTTTTTGCCTGAAATAAAAAAATATAAGGTAACTATTTTTTAATTAAAAAATTGATTTTCATTCTTTTACTAAAAAGTTCTCAAATATTTTTCAGCCTGGTGAAAGACCAATTACTGATGTTAGCTATGAAAACATTGGAGGTTTAAACCGACAAATCAATGAACTTAGACAAATAGAATTTCCACTCCGTTTTCCTGCATTATTTACAGCATTAAAAATAAAACCACCTCGTGCTCTTTTCTATGGTCCAAAGGGAGTTGGAAAAGTGCTCTTAGCTCAAGCATTTGCTAATGAAAATGGAGCTAGGTTTATTTACTTTGATAGTACAGTATTTTTATATATTGCAGAATGATTTTATCAACATTTTTTCAATCATTTAACTATTTTAAATTTTTTTTTAGATTCGATTGTATTTGTTAAGTCTGAAAATTCAGTTCTACATATAATCCAAGCAAAATTTCAAGAAGCTAAATTGAATGTTCCATGTGTTCTATGTATCAATGAACTGGAAAAACTTACTTCAAAAAGGGTAATATTATGATTTATTATTTATTATCTATTTATTTATTTATTTATTCAAAACAAAAAAAAAAACTAAAATTCATAATTACATTAAATATTTGTTGTAATAGTAAGCGTAAAGTACATGGCATAACGACCGTTTTTCGGACACGTTTTTCACACACGTACTTTACGCACTCTATTACAAAAAATATTGTATGAAACACGGGCGTGACACTTGTCATGGTTTGTCAAATTTATAATTCTATTTTTATAATTTAATTAGGCATCTTTAAAGATTATTGCAAAAGAATTTATAAGTCTAATGCACGATTTGGAAAAACACACCGGCGTTTTACTGATAGGTGTTACTAGTTCGTTACAAGATGTGGAACCAGCAATAGTGGATCGTTTCACAACTAATAAGTATGATAAGCAAATCATATTTGAGATGCCAGACGTAGTCGCGCGCTCTCAAATTTTGTCCATTCATATTAGAAATATGGTGACAAAGGATTGTAATACATTATATGTAAGAGAATTTTTTAAAAAATAAATAATAAATAATAAATGAATACATAACAATTAAAGATTTTTATTTAATTTCAGATCGCTGGAGAAGCAGTTGATTACTCTGCGGCTGATTTAGCTAAATTATGCCGATTTCTCATTAAACGTGATGATCCAAAAAATTGCAAACTGCTAACTAATCCTCTATGTACAAAAGATTTTATAGATGTAATGTTTTATTCTGATGATGATTCTGATTAATATTTACAATATTTTTTTTTTAATAATAAAGATACAAAATGCCAATTCCATTATTATTTTATTCATTTGAACAACTATCTCTAACTGAGAAACAGTTAGAGACTTACACATCGTTTAAGAATTTTAAAAATATTCATATAAGCTGCGTAAATCAAGGTTCTAAACATATTTTTTTTAATAACTAAAAGATCCGCTTACCAAATCATGGATTTTGATGGCAATATACAGCAGATCATTTATTAGAGAAAAAAGTCTCGTATTTTGGCAAATGAGATCTAGTAACCGAGTTATGAGCTTTTTTCGAAAATATATAGTACTAAATTGGGATTATTGGGTGAGCTTTTTGAGACACACCAGACACCGCACAAAACTCCTCAGTTGTCAACTGAGCGCTCCAGCTTACCGACAGAAGGAAACTGTAGCATTCCATCGGGCAGATGTCTCGGCGAGGCCGCCCGCGCCGCGACAAGCGACGTGCTCGGAGTCCATACGTGCTCGCGTACTCGCGGTGCAAATGGCGGCGACCGTCGCGCAGTTACACACGCTCGGAGCGCCGACGAGCGAGCGCACTTAGTCCCGCGGGGATCTTGCACGCACGCACGTCTCTCTCTCGCTTCGCCTGTCCCTCGATAAAATAGTCTGTCGGCTTTTCTCTCTTCGAGTGTCTTTCTTTGATATTACCAGACGTCGTCGCGAGTGGTGTGTTGGTGCCGTGTAATAAGCGCGATGTCGAGCGGTGGCTCGTTGCGATGAGCCCGTCAACGATGACGCCCACGTCCAGGAGCAGCCAAGGCGACGAGGAATACGCCGTTGAGGAGACTCCTAGCAGCCAAGTCGTGATGAAATCCTTGTCCGAGGGCGAGCTGGGCGTGGAAGAGGTTAAGCCTGCTGCTAATATTCGCACTAGCGTTGCTGCATCCGACAACTCCGAGGTGAGTTACAAGAGCTTTCAGGTTTGAGCTTTTGGTAGATTTTGTGTGGCGGTTAGGTTGTAAAAAATTTGATGTTGTTTTTAGGGTAATTCAAGAGTAGAGCATTATAGGTGTTGAAGAATTTTTTGTTTGGATTGAAAGCAAGAAGCAGCTTCTGAGTGAACAAGTTATTTGAATGTGTAATAAACAGTCTACTTTTTTAAACAATCGACGATAGTTGATTGTTTTTGTTATAGATTATTGTGTTGAATATCATTTTTGTTCATAGTTGGCTTCCACTGTTGCTGACCACTGTTTAAAAATATATTTGTTTAATTCGAGTAACAGATTAATAATAATTATAAAAAAAATTACTGCTTTTTAAAATAAGTAATTTAAAACACTAAAAAAGAATTAGTTTGAAAATTCTTACAGTTGAAATAGAAAAATATGAACTATAGAGAAAAGTCTTAGATCCATATTGTAGTTTTAATGTAACCTGTGTAGTCCATTCAACTTATATTGAATTAGATTATTAATATTTGCTTTTATTAAACAATAGAATCAGTTTATGAATATTTATACTAATTTATTTTTATTAATATTAAGAGATTCTTTGACAAACTTAAAAATATCTCAAGTAATTAACCTACTTGTTCAAAATAGAGATAATAATGATTCCATTGTTTAGTTGAAATTCACTTGTTATTAAATATCACAAAATACTTTTCTGTTTGAAGAAATAGATGGAAATATTTATTGAATTCAAAATTATTAAATTTAACATTATAACATAAAAGTTTTTTAAAATTACACTTGCTTTATTTTAGGTTAATTCTTGTACAAGAACAGGCAGAACTACTCTGAAGAGATCTTTAACTTCTCGGATGCTGCAAATGTCCAAGAGACGACCTAAGCAAGGCCAAGGAGAATTAATCAAAGACAGTATGCCATCAACAGACCAGCAAAATATGGAACAAAAGAGGATATCCTCAGGAGCCAAAAAACTCTCGCGTCAGTCTTCTTGGACAAAACAGTTGAAACAGACAGTGAAAGAGATTGTGCAAAGTGTAACTAATATGGGTACCCAAAACCATAAAACATTGAGCAGAGACGGACTGGGTTCTAGCGCAGGAGACATGAGGGTGCCGCCAGCTAGGCCAGCACACATACCTCCAGACAGAGTACCTGGTGTCATTGGCCTAAGGAACCATGGAAATACGTGTTTCATGAATGCAGTGTTACAATGCTTATCACATACGGACCGTTTAGCTGAATACTTTGTACTGGACGAGTACAAAAATGATCTTATGAAGAAAAATAAGTCAAATTCCAAAAAATACGGTACTAAGGGAGAAATAACAGAACAGTTAGCTTTATTGCTCAAAGCAATATGGAGCTGCCAATATGATCCAGAAATGAGTACAGCCTTTAAGAGTGTTGTTGATAAATATGGCAGTCAGTATCGTGGAAACTTGCAGCATGATGCTCAAGAGTTTTTATTGTGGTTACTGGACAAAGTGCATGAAGATCTCAATCTTGCAACGAAAAAAGGTTTTAAGACTATTAAGGTGAGTTTTTTTATTCACGTTTTTTATAATTATCTCAAAAAGAAAGCTTTTTATTTAGGCATTGATAAAACATCTCTTAGCCAATGCAATTCAACAGAAGATTGGAATGTCAGTAGATAAAATAAACTTTTATTTTTTAATGAACCAACACAATTCAATACAAATGCATTTGATTGCATATATTAACAAATAATTCATCTTCTTTTATATATTGTGTTATAATTTTTTTTTTTTTTCATGTGATTCATGAATCTGCGTTTAAATAAAATATAGTGTAATATCATTAAACAAACAGAAAATTTCATCATACGCTAATATTAAAACTGTTCTAAATAAATGCTTACTTGAGGTTAAGATTATTACTCAAGAATTATTATTCAAGTTCAGTAATAATCAAATCAAAACATTTAATGAAGTTTTTTGAATATAAAAAAATTATCTTTGCACGACCATTTCTGAAAAAACACTTGTGAACGATGCTTTTTGAATGTCAACTAGCATATTCATGATTTATATACATACATTTAAAAAACAATGAACCGTCAAAAAATGTTTCTTTCCGTCGGTTTAATATCAAGGTGAGATAGTATTATGAAATTTAATCTCTCTTTTGTTTCCTAGAAAGAGATAACAGCGCGTAAAAATTGATGTAGACATAGAAAAATAACGAATCATAAACAATAGCCGACTTAGTTCAACAATATTGTCTAAAAATGAACTGAGTTGAAAGAATGTTTTGAACACTGAGTTAATTACAGAGCGTCGTTGCAACTAGCCAGTTTTTAAAGTGTTGGCGAAACAATTCCTGAATCTTATGCTTTTACGCGCAATTATTCTCATTGTACAACGTAAGTTAGGTATTAATTTTCTGTTCATAAACGTGAATGTGTTTATGCAATCTTTCTAATTATAATAATCAAATTAATGTACGTTCTTTTGATTAAAAAACACTAAGTATTCTGTTTCATGATGAAAGAGAAACTCGAAATCTATTGTTATTTCAAAAAGCACGTTTAAATGATTTATTTGAAGCAGAACGATATAAATAGATAAACTTAAATTCTTTCGACAAAGTGAAATCATGCCATTTGTCGATAAGACAATTAAAATTTCAAACAACTGAATGCAGGTAACCTACTCTTTTGAGATAATACACTTTGTGCCATTATATTCCTTAAATTCTAGAATCACATCTAAAAATTGAAATTCCACGTTTTCGGCAAGCAAAAAGCCCAAACAAAGGTGAAAAAGCTTGTGGAAGGCCGGCGTATCGATTGCGCAATATGGAAGGGGACAGGAAGAGGAGCGCTTGCGGATTGTTTGCTCGACTTTAGAGCGCATAGAATCTTTTCCGTTAGAATCGCCGGACTCGTATACGTACACAGCTGTGCACGTACACGTAGCAGGCCTTGGCTGCGTCTCTTTATTTTTCGTCTTTTTTGCGCCGCCGCATAACTCGCAGTCGGTCGCTCGGTCATTCTGTCTCGTCTCGACTCGGCTCCCGGCTTCTTTTTTGTTCCTTCGCGCACCCGCTAATTTTATCCTTTATTCGCGACGCTCTTAATTGTGCATTAGTTTACGCGGCGGGAGGCAACGGGTTTTCCCGGAATCGGAGCTTATTTTGGAAAAGATAGGCGTGCTGGAAGACGACTGGGATGTAAATTTTAGTTTGGTTAGCGAGTTGAGGTAATGTAGATGTTAGGCGAGTGAGTAACACCCGGTAAGACCAGTAGGAATTTATACTATGTCATTGAGTAATAGAGAGGTTTTATTACACTTGCTTTCGAGCTTGTTTTTTTCTGAGATTTATTGCAGAAGAAGTTATAAATTTGATTATAAAACATTTTGAATAACAATTTTTTTAATCAAAATAGATAAAACAATAATAATATTAATTAGATTCGATTAGAGTATGCATTTGAGAATCAAAGAATTTTAATGATGACTAAGTCGATTATGAATCCATTCATTCATTAAGACAATGAGAATAGTTGTTAAATGCGTAATCGAGTTTTCCCTGCAGCATCAATTACTGCCTACAATAAAATTTAAGCATCTGTCACCAAATCATAAATTCAATAAACCGTTACAGACAATTTTCAAGTCCATAAAATTTTAACTACTTCTAATCTAAATAAAGTACGTCCCCTATTTTTACTAGACTAATATATTCTCTTTTTTAACTAAAATGAAAACTTTGTTAATTACAATAAAACGTTAACTTTCAAACGTATTCAATATTTTCGGATCACGAATCAGAAAATAAATATCGTTCGAGATAAAACTTTTAACGTCAAAATTCGGCTAGTAATACAAAAAGCTAATTTTCGATTTGCCAGACGGATCATAAATCGCGACCGATGCCAAACGTATCCCAAACTCCCATAAACCCGCAGCCCCCCCTCCCCGAAACAAATCACTTCCTCGCCCGAGCCTCCATTCCTGTATCACCATCCGAACCAGCGCCGCTTCCTAGTCCCCCCATCGGCATCCAACAATCGGCTCTCTCACGCAGACTCGCGCACGCGAGGCCTTAACCCAAATGCACCCGGCGTCGGAAATAAACGCAGCCAGAGCAGACGTGTTATATACGCTCGGAGAAAGAGCGGCGGCGGCGGCGGCGGCTGGCGCGTGAAAGAATGCACCGAAAATATGCCTCGCAGGCTCACGGCGCGAGAAAGCGGGAGAAATTTCAAAGTCGGGCCATTATGCTGCCGGTTGCTAACTGGCTCTTTTTGCGGCCGCGGGCCTGACTACGCCGCTCGCTCTTTTCAGGAATGCACGCGTAGCTACATAAACACGTATAAAAATCGATTTCTTAATTGAATGGGAGCCTTTTTTTTTTGGTTAGCGAGCCGGAACCGCGGTAGTTTTTGTACAGTAGACTTTTTGAAAGTGAGACGATGAAAAGATATGTGAGCGCGGTGCCGGTCTGTGAAGGTTCAGGAGTTGGGCAAGATTTCGGTTGTGTAATGTGTTTAATTGATGATCGGGTAACAAATGACGTGATTTCATTGTTTATGTAACATTGTTAATTCTTATAATAGAATATTAAAACATTGTACGTATTCCAAGTCAAAGGTTATATATTTGATATATCGAATGAATAATAACGTTACGAGCTTCATTATTTCGATTCTCTTTGATGTGAGAAACTTTGCGAAAGATAATTTAAGGATTATTAATAACATTAAGAAACTATAGGATGAAGATAATATAAAGTAAAATCAAGTAACCATCGAATTTCTTCGAGCTTCGGGATATTCCCGAAGATTAATATAAAACCTACATACTCAAAGCCGAAAGAAAGGGATAAAGGAGAGACTCGGTGTCTCGGCAGAGCATATACTCCCCGAACAATCCGCCTCCCACCCGAAATCACGGCCGCAAAAAGCCGCAAAAGTCACCAAAGCCTCGCCCTAAAAAAGAAGCCCGCCTACCCACATAAAACCCAGAGAGAGAGAGAGTATATATACGGCGGAGCACAAAGTCTCCTCCGCGGAAAGCTACGACCAGACTCTGGCGCGGAGCCGCAAAAAGCTACTCGAGAGAGAGAACAAAAGAATCTCGGGCAATACACTCTCTCTCCTTACGCGGCTCCCTCGCTCGCATATTGTTTTCATTCTGACTGCACTGCGTGCATCGGTCCGGGGGGGGAGTGGGACGCCTCGCTCCTACGCTCCCACTGCCGGCCGATTACGGCAACAAATGACGTAAGGAGGAGGGAGAGGAGAGCAGGATGAATCATCCTTTCTTTGCCGGGAGGTGCAGGGAAGTGGAGGGGTGGAGGGCAACGAAGCGGTGGGCTGGAGAAAAGTCGCGGGGCAACGAGGACGAGGAGCAATTTCGTCGCCGCGCCGCGCGCGGCTTTTCTGCCGAGCCATTGTTTTCGAGCGTAATGACACGGGGAGACGGGCGGCAGCGTTTCGGCGCTGGCTTCGTTTCTTTTTTTTCGCTCCTTCAATGGACGAATGTGGGGTTTTTCGGGTAATTGCTCGGTAATCAGAGCCCGCCTGGACGGAAAACGCTTAGTGCGCGTGCTTTGGGAGAATAGTTGTTGGGTTATCGTGCGTTTCGTTTCCGCTTCGAAGTGGATTTCGGGATGTAAAAGCGCGGCCGATGATAAAATTTACGGCCCGCAGTTTTGAGTTTGTTATTTTTACGGACGTTCCGACACGACGTGAATAAAAAAACTCTTGGTATCTTTCGGTTTAAAAATTTTTTTCAAGGACCCACGAGTGCGTGAAATGAAAATATATTTGCATTATTTTTTAAATAAATAATGAAAATAAGAATTTTGTCCGTGCTCGTTTGTCTTTCCATTCTCTATTTATTAAAATTTTGATGCAAGATGCAATTACGATCTGAAGATGACTTGTGACAAATTTTATGATTTTCTAACTGTTCTGCGAACACGTTGAAAGCGAGTAAAAATTTACAAGCCAGGAATTAAAAAATACTTTAATAAATTAACTTTTCATCAAACGCACACTGAGAGAAGTTTTAGAGTTAAATTTATTTTAAAATGTCGAAAAAATTACTATTTTCTTTTGTAATTTTGAGACACGCTCAAATTTTATCAAATTTTGCTATCTCAAATAGTAATTTTTATGAATGTGCGAAATTTTTACTATTTTGTGTAGTAAAATTTCTTGTTCCAATTTTTACAATAATAAAATAGTAATTTTTCTAATCACATATAATAAAATTTTTCATAATTTGAGTATGTCTCATCATTACAACTAAATTTTTAGTAAGGACTTCTCTCAGTGTAGTAATTATTAGTCATTCGGTAGTCTCGATTTTACAACTCATTAAAGTGTCTTGAAAAATCTCTTACATAAATATTCACGTCTTTTTATAAGAAAAGTACGGCCTTGCATCGATATCTTGAATTTATAGATTACGTAAGTATGAATAAATCTTGGATCTTGTACTTGCTAAAAAGCCTAGCAAACATTCTTCAGTTGACATTTCAAAAAAAATTGAGTAATTTGTTTTTAAAATATTTCCACATGAACCGAATGCTGCAATAAAGAAAGTGCTTATTTTGTTGTACGTTTTAGTATTTATTTTTCAACCATAAAAAGCTAGTAACATTTAATAAAAAAAAAATTATTAAGTAAACCATTTAAATGGCTGAAGTTCGAGTTTTCGCCTGAATCTATTATTCGACAATATTAATATATATGATAATAAGAAGTAGAAAAAAGCTCAGTAAAGCCACTTTTATAACTAGCGCAGCTTCTTATCTCTAGGCATCAAAGATTCATAAATAAGAGCGCGGCTTTAAATATACAGCGCCTCGCTCTTCTCGAGCCCCGCGCCCGTGAGAAAAGCCTCGCTTCGGGAGATTTTCCCCCGATAGCCAGTTGGGGGTTGGGATTTTATTGCGAACTCGCTATCGAAAAGGGCCCTTCAAAGATAGAGGCGACATTCGTTCGGGGACCCGGAGTGTAGTTTACCACGATGCTTTATGCAAGAAAGTACGCCGTAATTGCGTTTAATTTCGCGCCCAACGACAGCCGTCACTGTTTATTATTGTTTAAAGTTGCTGTAATTGACCGGGGTTTTAAGTGTAATTGTAGGAGGTTAGGAGATTGAGGGGGATTTTTATGCGTTTGCGGCAAGCATTCGTTGCTTGAAAGGCAAATAAAAATAGCCGAGAGAGTAAGAGTGTATTTTTTTTCGAAAAGTTAAGGTCTGCTGCCTTGAAATAACTAAAGTTTGAAAGAATATCTTTTTTTTATCGGTTCGGAACGTGTGATTTAGACAGTGATTTGCCAATGCGTATGCGATTTGAGTCAATTGATACAGATAATTTATTGATTAAAATCAATATTTAACTGTTTCGTATATGTTATACTGTAATCTTCTTAATTCTTTGATAAATGCGATAAACTAGACATTGTATCTGATTTTTAAATACTTCAAACATTGCAAAAATAAAAATTCTTGAATTGTTGGTACACAATTGCAGATAATAAAAAGCTACAGTTTACTCAATAGCAGTATAAAAAAACGAATGCTTTGTTCTCTAAAATACGAAAGAAATAATTGTATACATCACTTGCAAGCGTTCAATCAAAAACTACTACAAAAGCAATCAACTTGTTTTCGTCCACGCAAAAAGCGTTCATTATTTCACCCAGCAAACAAGAAAATCAAGACCACAACAATAATCGAAGAAGCGCCAATTAAAGCACTCGCTCCTAAAGTGGCGGATCTTCAACGACTCGCCGCGCCGAGAAAAAGTTTATCTCCCGCAGACGAAGTTCAACGAGCTGCATGTGAGAAGTTCACCTGAGACTGAAAAAAGTCTTGGAGGGGGAGGGGGGAGGGATTTCTCGCGATTGAAAGCGATCGGACGAGCGATGACTTATCTAATCGCCAGGACATAAATACCAAGCTGTGCGCATTCAATCCCCCAGATATGGCCGAGCATCGGGATAATCACTCTTTGAGCGCAGCTGTAACTTTATGCGGATGAAGGCAGATTTATCGGTGGTGGTTTTTAAATTTGCAGTTTATGGATATTAGGTAACGGGTTTTAGGTGCTTCGAGAGAACGATGTGGGTCGGAATTAAAGTTCGAAAATTTTATTTTCGAATACTGGCAGGATTTATTTGAAAGTTTGCAAATGTCGATAGGCGAAAAGATATTTCTTTATTATTATAAATAACGAGGTTTTATCAAAATTGTTTTTCATTTCATTATTTACACGTTATGAAAGTATTTTAACATTGATCTAATTGGGTTTCCAGTTCATTAGTTATCTTCTTAAGAAAATTTCTTCGTAAACTGAAAATAGAACAAAATCATTATCAGCGACTAAGTTCTCGATCAAAACGGCGTATAATCTATTCTTACGCGTCTTAAATTGTACTAAAAAACATAACACGTAATAATCACTTGCAACCATAACTGAGGATAGACAATTGATACTTCTAAAACGTTCTAAAATCACAACTTATCTGCAAAATAAAACCACACCCATTCAAATTTCCCGCTGAATTTTAAAAAACTCGAAACCGAAAACTCATAATAAAGTTCAAGGTGATACACCAGGCATTAAAAGGTCTTTGCACTAAGACTAATTATTTTTAATTAAACTCCAAACATTCGCTTTATCTGCGAAAGTGCGCGGAGGCGATAATTCGGGTAACGAGTGGAAAAAAAGTGGACTCGAGCTCAAAAGAGAGGAAGAAAAAAAAAAGCCGGACGCAAGGAGGAGAGAAGGCGCGTGTGCCACTTTATTTTGCGCGGCGAAACTCGTGCATCGAACTTCGGCTCCATTATACCGGCGGAGCAAACCCAGCGGAATTAAAAACAAAACCATTGGATGATTTTTAACTAATTTTTAGCTAATTAATTGCCAAAAGTAATCATTTCTAACCAGTGTCGAAGGCCCGTTGACACCTCTATGTCCACCTGTTAATTGAGTCGACCATCTTCACCTCTTCAGCTTTTGGCTTGTTTTTCCGGAGGAAAATATTCTTGGAGGGCCTCGACGATACGGGAATTGATATTTTAGATTGTTCTTTAAGTCTGCAATTCTTGGAAGTTAAAATTAGCTTCTTACTGCAGCCAAAAGCTGCTCTCACTGCACTACTCGCAAAACAATTTTTAATCCAACAAGCATTTCAAGTCAGTTCCGCAAAGGAAACCAGCATTCTTTCATTATCTAAGTATGAAAAATGGGTTTACGATCAATAAATAAACGTACAGCCATAAAAACAACGAAACGCACGCAGCCTTATTTACCCAAGAGTTAAAAAAACAGTCGATAAAAACATCCTCCGCTTCCGCGGCAAGGATCGGCCGCGATTTGAAAAATTTTTTCGCTCCCATTGTCGCTCCCCTCCCCCTCCCGTTCCAGGTGTGCAAACAAACCCGGCGATTGGCTTCCCGTATACGTTGTAGTACCGGTGCAAGACGTTGCTCCGATCGTTCCGAGAAAAATCGATCGTCGCCGCAGTTTTTTCTCCATACGCGCGACAAACAAGTGACTCACAATTAGCTCTCGGGACGGTTTTAACGCTTCGTCGGCACACTTTTTCCGCGGCGTGCAGCCGGCCTCTCCTCCTGCGGGAGCTTCGGCATGGGGATCACGAAATTTAGCCGAGGACTCGACATTCAAGGAGAGTTCGCGACCTTTTTCTCTCTCTCTCTCTCGTTTCTCCTTTCCTTCGCAGTGCGTTCGGATTCATTGCACGATCGGAAATTGTGCGCGACGTGGGGGAAAAGATAAAAAAAAAAAACGTGCTTTTCGACACGTAGGCGTAGGTTTTGGTCGTCCCTTGCCGGGAGACGCGGCGGGGGTTATTAATCGCTCGTTGCGAGAAAGTTGTACTGTGAAGGATGTAGGCTGCCGGGTAAATGCGCGCATGTCGATGAGGGCTTAGATGCGTTCGGAATTAAACTTCATACAAAGTATAAAGTTTCTTAAAAAATATTTTTAGTTTTCAAATTAAAGGAAAACTATGCGTAAAATAAATGTAAAAAATAATTTTCCTTAGAACATTAATGAAATTTGTTAAAGTTAGAAAACTAGTCATCGCTATAAAAAATTAGAGGAAAATCAATGAGAAGTGGGCAATGCAAAAAAAAAGAAGAGGTCAGTTTTTATTCTATAAATAACTAATACTTTCTCCTAAGCAGTGCTAAATTAATTGTAGTGTAAAGCATATCGATAAAAATAAATATTTCATTAAATTGAGGATTTTGAAGGCATATCCCTGCACAAACTTCTTATCCCTCTACATATTCTTCAACTTTTCATTAAGAAACCGCTCTCCTTCAAAATTTCCTGTCCCCGCATTAAACGACAAACAATTACGAGATCCGGCGGTCGCAAGAAGCCCGGCAAAAAGAAGTCGCGCGCACTGTTGAAAAAGTGAACGCTGACGCGATAACGAAAGAATTTACGCTCGCGGACACGCATTTTTTCTCCCCGCTATTCTCGCGAGATGCGGGCGGAAAAAAGCCGGGGGCTTTGTTTATAAATAAGAGAGAAAAACAGAGAACCGAGACAAAGCACATTTCGCTCGGTGCCGATTAGATTAAAAAAAAAAAAAAAGAAAATCGGAGAGTCGGACGAAGTGTGGATGTGGCGGGTGCACATTCGCGGTTTACGAGCCGCTCCGTATCTGCGAGAGCCTCGTATATATTGAAAGATTCAATCAAACGTCACTCGAGCCGTTTCAATTTTGCACGGCAGCTCACTCGCGGATATTAGATTTCGAGAAGTGCGTTAATTAACAGACGCGGGCTTGGGCTTCGGCGAGAATTTCCCGCAGTCTTACGGCGATACCGTCGCCGATCCGCGATTCAATAATCTCGAGCGAGAGACGATCGGCCGGAATTCGAAAAATATAAGATATACTTTATCGAGCGAGAAAGGAGCGCTTAATCCTCGACCCCGACGAAATTCAACGGGCCTCGAACGCAGAAGCAAGAAAATACACGGGCGGCTCATTCGCGTCGGATCGATAATATTGCAAAATTCGCGGGCGACAATAAAGCCAGGCCGAAATTCCGGGAACCTCGGCGGACGGGGAACAGAAGCCGAACGTGACGTTTTCAGGGTCCGGTCGCGTGCCCCGGCCGCTCGGGGGATTCGAGGGCAGAGGCCAGAGGGAACAATGCGTGGAGCACGCACTCCAATGGAAAGTCGAGCTGCTGCCCTTGGCCTTTTTTACCGCGACGCATATATTAATTTATCGCTTTCGAGAAAGGACTCTCTTCCTCTCTCTCTCTCTCTCTCTTTCTGCCTTGTGTCCCTGTCCTTCCTACCGCTGCCGATGCGGATGTTAAATTTCGCGGCGTTGCGAGGAGCGCTCGGCTTGGAAATTGCTTTGCTTTAATTGCGGGCAGAAAGCGTGTATGTCTGGCGTGGGGCTCGTCGAAAGATGGTTGAAGATATTTTGAAGCGGCGACTTCTTTCTAAGAGGTATTTCAAAATTTCAGTTGTACTGATTGGAAGAATGCGAAAATCGTAGATGAATAGTAAAAGGAAGAACAGACATAAAATCAAAATTGTATTTTTTTAAAGGAAACAGCAAAATTAGCGTACCCCTCTTCTCCCCGAAACTCCCGCATGGAATGCCCGAAATTAGCCGCTTCATCATCTCCTACCCCGTAACGCGCGCGTCCCACCTCTCCGCTTGCTTCGCCTCGCATCTGTCTCCGATCGGAGAGTCGCAAGGCCGCGCCGCTTATACAAAACGTCCCGATCTTCGCGAGCTCTCTCGTGCATGTTTTTGCCTTCCCGCTTGCGCCGCGCGCCGCGCGCGCCTTGAAATATTTATCGCCTCGGGCGCGCGTCCAAGTGTGACGCGCCGCGGACGTGCACCTCTCCGCGAGTGCAGGAGCACTCGAACGCGAGATACGGCGCCTTTTCTGGCTGTTTTTCGAGGCTCGGTTTGGCGTTCGCGGGACCGGCTTCGAGGCCTTCTTTTCGAATTTAGAAACGCCCGACGGGGGTGATTGAGTGGTGGAGATGGAGATGATGGAGATGTAGCTTGCGAATTTGCCGATGGATCGTATTAGGAACGTTGATTCGAATTTTAAAGGGACAGTGGGTGATTCGACGTTGATAAATCTGCTTTTAAAATAAATTTACAATTGGTACTTAAATTTATTTCATCATTTAGCTGAGCTTTGTTGAGTTGTCTTTTACGGTCTCTCGTCAAATTTTTCAATTCAGAAACAAACTTTATTCCTAAAGTTAATTGTTGAAAATTATATTACGAATGCGATATTGAGCGATAAAAGTTATTCTATGAACACTTAAAGTGGGGCTTTAGATTCTTCAATTCGTAATAGAGATATCATACTTGTTATAACAAAAACTTACGAAATGCTTTGCTCTTTCAAATTAAAAAAATATACTGCTGCCCGATCGGCAGTACACAGCGAAAGGAAGTCAATAAGAAAGCGAACATTCTCAGAACAACAAGTCATTTAAAAGGCCATACTTCAAAATCCATCCAGCTACCACAGTCGCTTCCCACTGAGCCCCTTAACGAAGTTTACGCAGAAGCAGTTTATCAAATGAAGCGTGACGTCACGATCCATCGAGCTTACGATCTCTCTCTCTCTCCTCTCCGTCTCCTTTCCTCGCCGTAATAAAACTCGGCCGGGAGTCCTATATAAAACTCGGAGCCGCGCGCTTATCGGCAACGCAGTTTCTCGAGGTGCACCGGAAATCGGGAGCAAAAAAAAGGACCGGTAACGGTTCCGCAGCGACATAAGGAAGAGGGAGAGAGAAAAAAGCTGGAAAAAAAATGGGGAGCAGACGAGCGGAAGGAGCTGCTGCTGCTGCTGCTGCCGCCGCCGCCGGCGCCGCCACCGCCGAGTCTCGTGTCGTTAGATCAGAATTGTCGCGCGCGCTTAACGGTCGCTCTTTCACGCCGCGGACTTGCGAGCGCAGGAATTAGAGACGCCGAGAGGAGCGACCGAGGGAGTCGTAAAGCCGCCTCTCCGCAGCGTGAAATGCGCGCTCGAGGAGGAGCTTTTTAGGATGCCGGTAACTGATTTAGGTGCCGCTACTGATGCTCTTCTGAGGGAGAGTTTCGTGGAGTAATGAGTTAGACTTTTTAGGACGGCCGCCCGGGAAATGATGATAAATTGTTTTATTTTTGTAAAAATTTCGAAATTCTCTTCAGCTGGTTGTTGCAAACAGTTAGAAATTTTATCGTTATATTATTACTATCTAAATTATAAAGTAAAAAAAAATAATACTTCTGTCATGCCATTTCTTAGGATTAATGAAAATTTGTCTCAACTTTGGGATTCAAAATCGGCATAAAAAGCGTTATTGTTCAAATAAACGTAGCACTTACATTTATTACAGTTATTACGTGATTAAAATGAAAAACTGTATCGTTTTTTTTATAAAAAGTACAGTGAGTCCTACGTATAATCAACCCAATGGAATTTTATGATCACTCATTAATCTACTAATATTTACATCCTTTTTACTATACACGTTTGAAAACCGAAACCAACGCGTCGCACGGCTTGCGCTTTTAAAATCTGCTTACGAGCTCGAGCGAAATTCAAAGCAAACAAAATTTTCCGCCACGGCTCGAAAGAGGCTTTTACAGCCGTCTCGGCGCGAAGTGCGTTCTCCCATTTCGAGTTTCACTTTCCAGAGCGGCGTAAATCCGCCTCGGCCTTGCCGGCGACTCGTGAAATTCTAAGCTCGCTCGTGGCGATACACCGTTTTCTGTCATTATCTCTCGCGGCGGAAGGTCTCCGCACTTCGCTGACTTCGCGCCGCAAGGATATATGTACGCACGAAAAAGACCGACGAAATTTACCGTGAATTTACAGCCGCCCTCAAGGGCGATACGCTTCTTTTAATTCGAGCTCGTTTTATATCGCTCGTAATTCATATGCCTCGAAAACAAATAAAAGGGGCGACGCTTTTTTGTACCAGGTAAGCACGCCAGCTTCTTTGTCCCAGATTTTTTTTTTTTTATTTTGCGAAGAGCGGGAATAATTTATTTACAAAAATTAAGTTCGTGAAAGTTTGGAGCTTGCGGACGATGGAAAAAGTTGCGGAAAAAGCCGTTCGGCTGTTTTTCTTTCGGAACGAGGCGCGGAAAGAGAATGAAAGTTTAGAAAGCCGTGAAAAAGCGCGATACTTTTTCCGGCGTTCGAATTCAGGTTGCGTTCGTCGATTCAAATTTATCACGCCGTACGTTCGAGTTTCTTGGAAGTAAAACGTACGTTTTCAGGCTTTGTGTAATCATTGATTCTAATTCATTGTGCGGCGGCTTTTTAATACGATTCTGAGATATTCGTTGTATTTTGTCGTTTGAAAATTTGAAGCGGTGTATATTCAAAGTGGTATAAAAAATTATTTTTTCAAAGGTGCATTGTTTATTCAAATGTATCCAGTTTTCTGCTTAAACCTTAATATATTCCAAAATTTTTTGTAGAACTGTCATCTGCAAAATGATAAGCACAACACTAAGAATAAACTTCAATTCTATTTGTTCCTAAAATAATTATAGAAGTAAATTCACAGACACGTTGCTCTTTATCGGAAGACTAAAGAATGAATAAGAAAAAAAAAAACTAACAAAAGTCTCTTCTTGATTACAATTTATATTACATAATTTGCATTGGACGCGAAAAACTATGTTCCCCTAACATCAGCTTTGCGCGCGAAAATCGTAACCTTTACGACGCACCTATTAATACCCAAGAAATCCCGAACTCGACCGTCTCGCTAACAAGTCAATCGAAGCCAGACTCGCAGTTGTCGCGGAAATGCTCTACAAACCGTCGAACCTTGACTCGCCGAGACGCTCTCCGCCGTTGCATAATTAATGCCGCCAGTCGATTTGCTATAGGGACATTTGCACGCGCCGGACAAAGAAGTAGTACGCCCGGCGGGGACTAAAAATCCAGGCCGATGCTAAACCGTCGGTAAGAGGTCGTGGGTTTATTCGGAAAGATGAGAATCCGAGACGCGCCGGCTCCGCTCTCCGGGGCTTTATATATAATGCAGAGAGCCGGCCGGGTCTTGTTCTCGAGCCAAGTGAGCTGATTTCGCTTGGATTTGAATTTATTTTGCGTTTGTTTCTTGCTTTCAGCTGCGGACGCTGCTCTCGTATTTTACGAGCGGAGATTGAATTGTTTAAGGCGCGTCTATTGTAAGGGTCGGTTTTCCGGCTCGATTTTACGCTTGCAGATTGAATTATTTAAGATGACGGTCTGCATTTATTGCTCGCTTCGAGGCGGTAACAATTTTGGAACGAGAATTTTGGGTTATTAGATCTTCAATGGGCGAACTACGTTTTTAAACTAATTTAGCGGTGTTGAAGATCTCTTGGAGATAAATACGTGTATTATGCAGACCAGAAAAAAAACACTTTATTTAATGAATACGTTTTAAAATTATCGAAAAACTCGAATTTTACGATCAATTATTTTGTTTACGGTTCATTTCGAAAGTTTTCAAGGACATAATTACACCCATTTCGAACTATATATTTTCACTTCAGGCGTAACGTCCTTTTTTCCCCGACAGCGAAACGGCAACCTAATAAATATTAATTGACCAATACGTAATGCAGTTTCTAAAAGTTTGAAATATTTCGCAACCGAAGATGCATTTCTGCATTATAAACATCAATCATTCCATTTGGATTGAGAACTTTTCTCGATTCAATAAAGCAGACCTCAGCATCGACAGCTCGCAGCTGCATAACTTTTGCTACGGCAGCTTTACCGGCCTCGTTCGATGAACTTTGCCAGAAAACTCGAGCTCGCATACCGCTATGAGATTTCCGCGCCGTTGACACGTCGAAATGACGTTCGATCAATTGCTCCTCTTTTTTTTTTTTTTTTTTTTTTGTTAAAATGAAGCGCTTTTCGGGACTGAAATAACCTTCGTTGAATCTCTCGTTGATGAAATGGGCCGAAGAAAGGGACGAGAATTTATAATCCACATTCGCGGGAGGCGAATTTCCTTTGAACAATTACAGGGAAAGTTGGAGTAATTATGGGACGCTAGCAAACTGCCGTAACTTCTTGCAATTTGGGCTAACTTACATAGCTGCTACTGGACAGCCTTTTAGATTAACCGACCACTATAATGCTAGTCCAGTTTAATTTTTTTTTAAAGAATAATGTCATGATAATATCCGTTTAGCAATTCATTTTCTATAAAAAGTACTTTTACAAGCTTTGGCTCCGTAAATCAGCTCAATCCAAATTGACTTAATTTAAGAGCAATAAATCTCAACTGGTGTAATAAAACCTTAAACACTCCAACTTACGTAAAAATATTCCCTCTTCCCTCACATGCTTTCTCTCGATTGCCTAAATATTCTACATCCTAAACAAAACTCGCCGTCCAACGTCGAAACCTCGCCTCACAACCCACCAACGCGCTCGACCGCTCCGAGCAGCGACGGGAATCAATTTCCCTCTCCCAGAAAGCTCGTCCACTCTCCGTCGCGTAAAACTGCGCGCCGAGAAAAACAAAAAAAAAGAAGGAAGAAGCTCGCAATGTGGAGCGCGCACTTTCCGCGGCTCGTGGGAAAAGAATGTCATCCGCGCGCGGCGACCGCCGACGGCTCATCGACATCGACAGCCGCCGCGGTTATGTATCGGGGCACGCGACCGCCGACGGCAATGGGAAACGAACGAGACGACTGTCGCTCGAGAGGAGCGCCTCGCGAAAGGCGGACTTTCGTCGGGAGAATCGTAGTGGTTGATTAGCCGCTGGGGGGTGAGACGGAGGAAAGAGGAGGCTTTGTCGGGTGCATGAGTCGGCTGATGATTTTTGACGCTGCCGAATAATCGGACGCTCGGTGCGAATTTTATCTTTAGTTAATGCAATACGAGCAGGACGCAGATTCAATTGATTCCTTGATTCTCTTACGTAAACACGCGTCTTTCAAGGCGGCAATTTAAAGCACTCTATAACGTTCGACTCCTACAGTCCACCCCACCCAACGTTTGCTTATCTCGCGGCATTATCGTCTTGCGCTCTTCGGTCACATCTAAATATAAGCGGCGGGGAGCGAATTATCAAAGCGGCAAAAACGAAAAGCAGCCATCTTGAAAGCGACAAACGAATCTCTCCCCCCCCCCCACCCAGCCTCGGCTCGTGCAGCATCCGAGAAAGAAAGCTCCACCGCCCCGCGGCTTCGAATTCCTGCCGCGAGAGATCGCGTCCGCCGGCCCGAGAAGAGAGAGAAGAAAAAGAAGTGGCAATTATGAAATTATGCGCGCGTATATATGCACGCGTGCATACGCGGCGGACTCGAGCGCCTCCAATGGTCAATACTGGCGCGGCTGCTCGCGATACGTGGTGCACGCTGGAATTCCAGCTGTTTTCTCGCGAAGAATGCAAAAGGAAGGAGGGGAGGCCCGGGAGGAAAATTTGTCTGTCGCCGAGTTGATGCGGAATGTGTTCGGAGTGCTTTTTATTTTGTTCTTTTATCCAGTTTTACGGGAAGGGGGAGTGAGATTTAGTCATTTAGAGAGAAATGAGAAATTACAAGCTCCTCTTTACTTTCTGATACTTGCGAGACCGTTTCGATTTGAAAAATTTGGGCAGAATATTTTTTTGAAGAAAGTGCAATTCGTCGCAGCTATTCTATTCAAAAGTTTAGTAATTAACGTAATCATTCAAGGCCTGGAACGTGGCATTCAAAATTATGAGGCGCATGAATTCATTGGACGCATACGGTGCGCTTCCGGTCATCTGCTAAAGGCTTAATTTCCAAGGAATGTGAAATGAGGGCTCTAAAAATAGTTCATTTCCCGTAAGGAATGTCGCGAACAGAATTACGCAAGGAATCCTCACAGTCGGGGTCTCTTGCGCTTCGGGTCTCTTATTTATCTCCTCATTTTTTCAGCATCCGTCTTCTCCCGCACTTTCCTTCAGCGCCTCTATCTGTTTCTTCTCCTATTCATGCTTTTCCACAAACAAAATTCCATTGATTCGATAAAGCCCCACTGTGAGTTATAAGAGCTCCATGCAGGCTGTGCGGATTACTTTTTAATTACCTGACCAATTAACATTGATTAATTAGAAAAAGAATTAGTTTCGTTAAGTTTATCGGCTGTAGGTGCAGTTTAGCACTTTGATAAGAGCGGCAACCGAGTGTTAATTAAAACTAGGCTGCTAGAGAAAGCTTTATAATGCGAAACAGCTCGTGTTTCATTCTATTGCGCTTGCACTTCTTAGATTTAGATATTAAAATTTTCAACTTCCACATCCGCGCAAGGCTATTACGAAACGACGTAATTTAAGTACTCAAAATCCTGTATCTATTTAATTATTCAACGTTAAATTCAAATAAAACGTACTACTTACACGTTCCCCTCTGCGTCTTAATTTGCAATATTTTCTCGATTGATTGAATTTCCATGTAGATGAAAATCTAAATTTTATTTTTTTACGTCAAAGGATTATATACTTTTGAAAATAAAGTAAGAAATTTAAATATATTAAGAGTGTAAAAAAATCGCGCATAATAAACTAGGCGTAATAAATTATTAAAAAAAAAGAGTTTCCTTATCTGCATAACCAAGACCCAGTTAGATTGAATGTAATTCAATTTTATAGACTGTCCACTGCACTTTGATCAATCTTTCAACAACTTTAGACGTAAGTCCTTGATCTCTCCTTGTAAATCAAGGTGAGTCATTGTCCTTACGTAATCGAGTTTTACGTTTTTTATTCATACAGTAATTATTGTGCTTTAAAAAAAGGACTGCTTCCTTATTGTAGAGTACAAGAATAAAACTACAGGTTTTTTTTCTTTTTGCTATTTTAAAGAACAAATTAGCAGAATTTAAAATTAAAATTTTACTATTTTACATTTTTGAATCCCTAAAATTGGTAAAATTTAAGGTAAGAAACAAAATGTGAGATTTGTATTACTTTAAAAGAATGTAAAGTAAAACATAACTTTGCAGTGTTAATCAGACTATCTTGTCAAGAGAATATTAAGTAATAAATCATTCGCATTGGTTTTTCAAATCGCCAGGTAGCCAGTCATCATAAATGCATCCACAAATGACTAATCATTTAAATACATATCGTTTTACACTTTCCTTCCGAGCTCGAAATTGGCGTCCAATTAATTAGCATTAGCAGCGAATTAGAAAGCCAAGGCATTCGAAGCGAATACTTAAGACCGCAAGCATTTCCAGTAACTCCTCTCCTCGGCAATCGTAATAACCAGCTTACAAATGTGACATTAGCAGCAACACGCGACGGCCGCGAAGCCGCGGCTTACATCGCCGCGAAAAGCCAAAGAAGCAGCTGAGCAACAGTAGCCCCCCCCCCTCCGGAACTCGTCTCATCTTTATGCATGCAAAGCTCTGCTGCCTGCGTGCGCGCGGCTCATTTCCTCGCCTCTCGAAAACTGGCCGGTGCAGTGAACTCCTGGGGAGATGCACGCTGCGCCATGTGTCGGGCGAGAGGCGACAGCGGGGGGTTGCCGACCGACGCGTTGACATTGACCAATTCATTCCGCTGAGCGACGAGCCGACGTATTGCTTCCGCGAGAGGCGAGTTATGCACCTGGCCGCCGTCGAGGAACTTGCTTTTGAGGAGCGAGCGATGATCTTTCGGGGGTCGCGGAAATGGGAAGGAAAGGGCGTGGGTCTGATTGAGTGGATCCGGATGGATTCGGGGGTTGAGTTGAACGAAGGTGAATTTGTTTCTTAAATAGTTTCTCTTGTAATTTTGAAAAGAAAATGTCTCGGGAGAAAAGGTACTTTCGAAATGAGACTTTTTGACAAGTTTTATTTCATAAGAGATATAGGATAAGTAAGAATGCAGCAGGAAAATTTTTTAAACTAGAATATAACTAAATTATTTTTCATACAGGAAGAAAAATCTAATTTACTTAATTAAAAAGAAGTTCTTATAAAGAAGAAAGTTTTTATTTTATGTTAAAATATTGAAGCTTAAAAGTGAAAATGAAAAGGAGTATTTTATTCAAAGCCTTAGGAGTTTCCGAGAAACTTTTGATCTTGATTTTTCAAGAAAGATAGAACTTTTTAATAAAAGATTTGAATAAAGAGTTGTTGAAAAATATAAGACTATTTAAAGTTTAAAAGTTGAATGAAGAAATTTTCTTAAAATATATTATTAAAAAAAGAACTGTATTTTTAAGAATAAAAATTGTCCATTTTGAACAAAGGTATCTTAGAATCTACTTAAAACAAGAGATATTAATTTCCCATTCATTCAAAGTAGTCCAATTGGGCTCATTGAAAAACAATACCAAATCAGTGTTCTAAATCTAAATCAGGCCACCTACTCCATTAATTTGTCTTCAACTACAACTTTACACTTTACTACGCGATAACACTTGGCATAATCTTTTAACGCAGCCATTATTTTTAATTCCGATAGACTGATAATCCAATTATCTACATCTGCAATTCCAATAACTCGATTACAACAATTAAATTTTGCATTACACCTGCACTTTAATAAAACGCGTACTCCGCTCGGCAGCAATCCCAGCCCAAGCATCAAAGCCCCACTCCTCGTATCAATCTTCCGTCCCGACCGCCGAACTCGCCGAGCGACCGCAATCTCAAATCGGCCATCATAAAAATTGCACAATTACATCAGTCCCTCGGCGCAATTGCATCACGCGCGCCGGCAGTGTCAATCGATGTATCCGCCGTCACGGCGAAACGAGCACCGCGAGCGAGGTGTACGCGCGCGCGCGGGGATACGATGTGCGCCTCATGAAAGGCGAATCGGCCGCTCAAGGCTGCGAGAACCGGCGGCATTATGATCTGATTAGGAGGGAAGCCATCCGCGCCGCCGCGCTTTTCTGCCACGCGAATATTACGTCAGGCCTGTTTCATTTTTAATGGCTCTCTAAGCTCAGCTGGCGCTCGATTTCGCGCTTTATCGCTCATTTTATTTTTTCTCCAAGTTTTTTTCACGGCGAGCTTCGAGGGAGAAGCGGACGAAGGTGACTGCTGGCCTTTGGCCTCGCTGCTCTGGATCGTCCACGGATTTGATGGACGATATCGCCGCTCCGAAATTCTCTGCCTGAAAAAATCTTTTCCGTTCGAGTAAAACTTGCAGCGTTTCTTAACCAAATAATATAAAAGAAACGATAGAATCTTAAATTTCACCGTCCGATATCACAAAATCCCAGCGGCGAGACGAGTAATTTCCCCGAAAGCGCGCTCTCTCGCCTCGACATCCCTCTCCATAAATAATATCGGCGGTACCGAGTCCGACGGGAAGCCAATAATTAAAAAAGCCGTGAGTGGCCTCTGAAAAATTAGCCGCCGCGGGGCGGGGCACACAGTGCACTTTCCCCGATGGACTTGTGTGCACTCCTCGCGAGCTCGTCGTCAGCTCCTCCTATCCCGGCTTCTTTCTAATCGCCGCGCGGCCGCGATGTTTCTTCTGCGATTGCAAAACTGGCGTTCGAGCGCGTTATAATTAGACGCCGGCTCGTTACGCCGATCATTATTATGTTCGTTTGCGCGCCTGCGTGCCTGTCTGCGTCGTAACGAGGATTTTACTGCGCTGCGCTGCCGCGAGGAGGTGTGAGCTTTCGGTCGGGTTGATGTGTTCTCTTTTTTTTTTTGGGATGCACTTTTTTTCCGGAATTGAAGCGTGAAAATTGAACGGAGATTTTTTTAGAGAAATTTTTCCTTATCCGAGTATTGACGTATTATTTTTCATGTTAAGGGAATGGAACTCAATAAATCTTGTATAGAAAGATATGGGTAATGATTAAACAGAAATAATTTAAAATAAATTTCATATTCTATTTAGTTTAATTACCTTGGCATAATTCAGTTTTATCGGTTAATTTAAGCAGTTTTCATAAACTGAAGGAAAAACATTGAAATTAATTTTAACATTGAAATTAATTTTAAATTTTACCTAAAACTGAAAATTATTTTTGAAAAATATTATAATTGTAATTTAAAAATAGAACAATAATAATTGAACTTTCTAAATACATTTCTCAAACTATCGATGTACTTATGGATTTAAAACAGGTTAAGATGCAAACAATGCATTTAATTACGCGTAGAAACGAGTAAAAATGCTCTCGCGCTTTCACTTGCAAGTAGATTTTTTCAATGCACGAGCTTACTTTCATCTTTCTATTATCGTAGCTAATTAATACGGGAAGGTTAAACTTTTTATTCAGCAATAAAATTAGATAAGCGTAGAAAGTGCACTTGTGCATATCTAAGTAGGCCTCATTCAATTAACAAGAATATAAAAATGAAATGCTTTATTCGAAAAAGCAGGTTTATGTGTTTACACAAAGATTGTTTATTACTTTATAAAATTTTAATATCTATTTCGTACGTAGTAACTCGAATTTAATTAAGCTACCTCTTACGCAAAGGATTAAAATGATAATTGCTTAGAAACAAATTTAGTAACTAATCAATCATCTCCTTAATTGGATGATGCCATCTTCAAGTGAAATTTGCACTAGATCCCAATTGCTCAAAAGAAGAAGTAGAAAGTCCATGTCCAAATACTTCGTCATTAAGAATCAATGATTTCCACAAATCACACCACCAATCACGCCCCTTTCCAAACCACCCGACAAACCTAATTTACTTATCCACGCTTAAAAAAAAAAAAACTCGTTCCGACCGTCAGCCTCGGATTCCATCAGCACCAATCGCGATTCAGCAGCCATCGGGGCGCGAATCCACGCCGTATTGCGCAAGTCGAGCGCAATTAAAGCCTGCTCCCGCGATTGTCTTCCCTTCTTGCGCCTCGGCGCCGGCATTTGTTGTGCCCGCATCATCGGGCGGTTGATCGATCGATCGATCGGCTAATGAAGCGCCGGGGCTCCGATTAGCGAGATCGTTATTAAGCGATTTTATCGGCTCGGCGATTTCGTAATCTCCTTCCCTGGTAGAAAATAAAGCAGTCCTGCTGGTTAAAATATTAAGCACTGCCTAATTTTTTTAAGCTACTCATTAGATT
>JAWWEM010049098.1:0-12089 GCA_035582935.1 Ormyrus thymus
GAGAGAGAGAGAGAGAGAGAGGCGCACAAAGGTGTTTCGCCCACGCAAGAATCCATAGTCGATATCTGCATGGGAGGAGGAGAAGAGAGCTTTAACTCGGTGATGGATGAACCCTCCCCAGCACTCGACCCGAGCCTTATATCCTTGGGGCTGAACATCGGTTTTGCATCAGGACGATCGCGCTTATGAAGTGCCGGAATTCCGCGGGCGGGCACGTAGGGGGCGTTAGCTTCGATTTATTCCACGCGGGTAGGTGAGTGCAGTGTTGTTTTTTTATTATTTGTTGGAGATTACTTTTGGGTTGCGCGACAGCAGTAGGCCAGATTTTATCGGGATGCCGATCTGAATAGTGGCGACGAGACTTTCGATATTTTGCTCGCTTCGTTCATTAAGAAGTCGAATGAATCGGCAGCTTTTTCACAGTCTGCACTCATTTGAATTTTAAATGCGACCGCTCGGAAATGGTATGCAATAATGTATTACGTGGCGTCGCGATTAATCATTTTATTCGAATGGATAAAAGGGTAGCATTTGCGCATTACATCCATCATTGTTGATTAAAATGGATTCGTTCAACCTCGAATGAACAGCCACTGTACTGTTATGCCAGCCTTAATGCATTTTTTTTAATCTCGTTATCCAAATAATTTACAATTTTATAAAGCATACAATTTTATCACTTCGGCCTCGCTTTTTCCCCCTATCGCGAAAGCTCCGCCAGGATTAATAACCGACTCCAAACAGACCCTTTAATTCCATCGCACTCCGCTCACGTAGAATCACTTTAGCCGCGGCCGCAAGATTTCCCCGAGCGACATTTACAAACGATCCTCGCTCCGTCCGCCCGATATTTTATTCAGCCCCGGCGAAAACGTCGAAAGTCGCTCGGTGTATGTAAAGCGGAGGGGGCGGGGGGGGGGCGCCTCGCTCTCGGACCGCGCGCGCCGCTTCGATTTCCAGGCCTCGAAGACGCCTATCGCGAATGAGCCCCCTGCGGGCCGCTGCGCCTAAAGCCCGAAATGGAAATCATAAGTTAGAAGCGTTTATAGCTGCCGCGGGGGTTATGAGGCGAGCCGCGGCCGAAGCCGAAAACCAGATTATTTACGGGGCTCGTTTCCCCTCGGCCGGGGGAGAGGCCATTTTTCAGCGCCGCCGTTCTCGCGATGCGCACCAAGATTTCGCTCGGCCTCGAATACTCCCGCAGGTGATGGAGAGGCCGAGTGCATCGCCGGGGGGAGGGGTTTGCATTGTGGGGGAGGTTATTAGCTGTGGGTAAAAGCGATTGAAGTGTGGATAAAACGTTGATGGGCGACGGGCAGAGCGTAAAAGTATATTTTGACGTTACGAAGCACTGCGACACTTTTTTTCGTCCATTTCAATTAGTTTGAATAAACGCTCGCCAGTTTATTCATTGTAATGTGGGTTAACGGTAGCAATAAAACTGGAATCCACTTTTCGGGTATCCACCTTACTCCCTTAATGGCAATAATTGAATATAAAGAACAGGCGATTAATCTCCGTGCAAAAGGAAAGCTCGATTGTAATGGGAGCTGAAATTCATTATTCATTTACGTTCAAATTTAATTTATCATTTCAATTTAATTGCAGGGAACTTTCGTTATCTACGGCTTTCGGTCCAATCATCGCATTACCTTTGCACATTAGACATCTGGAAATGAGAACGCACTTAAAGAACATACAGAGACTCAAAATTTTAATTAAAGATTTTTAATTAAGGGTGTGAAAATTTAATGTTCTGCTGTAAGGATTTAATAGGTGTTTTAAGTGCCCGAATGAAATGCGCAGTAACTTTTCTAGCAAATGCATCGCGCTGTAAAAATTTTACGTTTACACTGAATAAGCAAAGAATCAAATTTGTTATTTGTCGACTCTGCATTACTTCTATTAGAGTATACTTTAATATTTAAAGGAAACCTGTATATTTCAAATAACGCTATTTACGAAGCGTTTGTTTGAACATTGATTTTGAGAAGATCGTAGAAGCGAGATTACTGAAGCTGATGCTGAAAGAATGAAAATATTAAAATTGTTCTCTCCAGCTTTGTATTTTTAAGAAATGATCGAGTAGAAAGTGTGAATAATTCAAATTTCATACTTGAAAAAACTATCATGAATTTACTTCAGAAATATACATTCCAGCTGTCGTTCCGCATTGCCAAAATTTTTCACATCCTCATATCGTTATTTGTCCCCGGTAAAACTATAAATAAACAAACCCAATGCAGCGCGGCGGCATGAAAACTATAAAGACGTCAAAAAACTAAAATTGTCAACCGAGCTGCCGCGAAAGTTGGCGCTTTGTTTTAGCGGAACTCCCGGTGGAAACGTCGCCGTTCGTTTTTTATCAGATTTCACCGTCAAGTTTAATTATGACGTACAGTTTGGAGTCATTCATTGACGTTTTTGCCGAGGCGCAAAAATCACGAGCCAGCGCGCTGTTTTATTATTCCGCCGGGCTGTGCGAGCTTTGTCAATAGTAGCCATAGGCGTCGATAACAGTTCAAAGCAAATTGATCTTAATTTGCTCCAGCTAAGCGAATACTCCGGCAAGATTATCAGAGGGCTCTAGTTGCCCTGATTGCAGGTGTTCTTCTAATTGCAATTGCAATTAGTTGGATTTTCCTTGTGTCTTTTTCGTTTGTTGGGTATACGTTATTAATAATTCTTACAATTATTGAACTTAATTATTCATAATAAAATATTCCTGCAGTTTAAAAATCGAATGAATATTATTATTAGCACTCTATAAAGTAGGGATTAAATTTGCAAGTAAATATTGAAAATATTCTTAAAGTCATAAATTAGCAACGTGATAGATATACGCATAAATAACTTATTGTAAGAGTGTTTATAAAAATAATTTAAATTTCTTTCTTGTCAATTTCCTAAAATTATATCGATTACTAAAACAGTTATAATAAAGTTGAGAATGAAAGGCTAGATAATATCGACAGCTGTTCAGTTGCAATCTATATACTATTATCTCTCATCAAATTCGCTCAATTCACGCAACTCAAACCAAGCCAATGAACCTGGACGAAAACCAGAAACGACAACCCTCGGTAACAAGCTACAAATCCCCGCACAGAAGAGATCAGCTCGTCTACCTATCCGATTTCAGCGTCGCTCGCAGCTCCTCCTCCCAAGATTGCCGACGAGAGTGCAATTCGAGCGGCAGGCCGCCTTTATTACGCGACGTTCGTTCTCGCCGCGGATAGTTCGTCGTCTCCCGTCGACCCCCGGCGGCTTCTGTCCCGCAGCTGTTAGGCAGTCGCGACCGCAGCCGCGGTTTAGCCGAGGGGCGCACGAATCACGTTCGACTCGCGTCTCGTTCATCGGGACTGGACTGGCAAATATATACTCCATCGTCTGCGGTTCTATGGTCCGCGAGGAGATTGCTCGGCGTAGATGCTGGCCGATAACGGCCGATACCGCTGGAAGCTGGCTTCGGATCGCTGTGGGGCGCGTTGTGTAATAAAGTTGGATCGGGGCGGGAAAATTGGCGAGCGGCGTGGTTAACTGGGCAAGGCACTAAAATGTTCAGCCTCGTGAATTGCTGGTTTAGGAGATCGCTCGTGATTTCTGAATGCAAGAGGGGAGATACGATTGTTACTTTTACTAAAATTATCCTTTAAGTTAGTTTTGAAAGAAGAAAGGCAGTCTAGTTTCTGCAATTTCATTACTCTCTAATAGTGCTTTTCAATCGATTCTTCACGGTAAATCGTTAACACTGTCTAATGCTAATGATCCCTTTGTGAGTCAAGGATAATTTAGTTTCGTGAAGAAAAACCTCCGCAGGAGATCTTCTCCCTTTAATTCCACGAAACGTATATAGATTCTCTTCTCTCGTCCTCTCCTGGCTTTTCAAGTAAACCCTTGCAAATTTCGTTTGTTCTCGGGGCGATAAATCAAATTGAAATTCAAATCTTGTTCTGGCTCGAGCTTTTAAAACCGAGGGATAATTATGGAAAGGTGAAGATGTTGAGAAAAAACCTGAAAAAGGTTCACTGAAATTAAGCAGAATTTATTCACTTCAAGTGGACTAAAACGCCTTTGCTTTTACACCTTTTTTGAGGGAGACTAAATATGCTAAGTTTTGATTTACTTGACAATTTTGTTGGATGAAGTAATGGATAGAATTTTTTTATTTTTTTTTGCTAATTTTTATGATTAAATTAATTAATAATTGTACACAAATTGCAAGTATACTTTGAAGTCAATGTAAGGTATCGATTTCCAATTTTACGTCGTTCAACTTAATAAAATAACTTCCATTTTCGATTGAAAATACTTCTAACAAATCATAAAATACTTCCATCAAATTAAACAATCATTTCTGTAATAATAATATCAACTTCATTTTCATTTCAGATTCCCAATTCCTAACTCAACCGCCATGCAAATCCCTACCACCGTCCCAACGTCCAAAAAATAAATAAAAAAATGGACCGATCATCCGTTTGAAATTAGGACTCCTAACAGGGTATGCGGAGCATCATTAGGGAAACACGATAGCAATGCGGTCTGTGCTGCATTGTCTGTATGCTCGAAGCGCTTCAAGTACTGATTGAAACTAATCTAGCGGCGCTGTTAAATTAAGGGTAAACTTTGCCGTGTGTGGCTTAAATGCAACCGCTTTGTATCTTTGTCTAGTATCTTCATTAGCTGCAGCGAAGCCTCGCTCCTGCGGTTGTGGGTGGCCGAGTTTTTCGTTAGGCACTTCTTTACTTTTATACATTGAGCGTTCAAATTGTTGTTTTTGCGCTGTAAAATACGGTTATACCCGAGCATTAAATTTATTCACTTACGAGCTCTATTAAATATGTATGGATTTCCTCATAAAGTATGATAATAAAAATGACTGCTTATTCTTGAAATCAGTCCGACCTCAAGGTGGTGTTTCGTTTTATAGCATTTAACTTTGAACTAACTTCTTTTACTCTTGCGGTTATCTTTATTCGACAGAGTTCTTTATATATTTTTTTTATTAATGTAAAAGTTATTTTACACTTCTTATTCTGAGGGTCATTTAAAAATATTTTCAATTATTTAATAGTGATTTAACATTGTTATTTCAAACCAGTCCGATTAAAGTTTGAAGGTACACATTAAAGCAAAAAGCTTTCAGTCCTCATTTATAATGAATGCAAATCCAAAGTAAAATAAGTTCTCCAAAATTTTTGCGAGATGAAAATTTAATTACGAACCGTTAACACCAAACAGTCCTTTCATTTCAACGTTTCCAATAAGGAGTAATTTACCAGCCCAAAGTGAATCTTGTACTTTGCCAAAGTCCAAATTACAAAGTAAACTTTAAATTAATTCTAAAATGTAATAAAGTTTCTAATAACTTTGTCCCACCTCCAAAAGTAGAAAATACAGCCCTTTGAACAAACCCCGCCGAAACAAAGCAAGCAAATTCCCACTGCTGCTTCACCTAATCTTATCCCATCCTTGAAAAAAAAAAAAAAAAAAAACAAGTCCTCCTCCGCATCGAGAACCGCAATTTATATCCGTCCCTCATACTCGGCGCGCCTGAAAAACCACCTTTCCCCGCGCCCGTAAGAGCCGGCGGAAAGCTGCAAAGTTTACAAGTCGCATAAACCCCCGCCTGCTTGTTGTCGCTCCTCGCTCGGCGCGCGCGAAAAGTCGTTACGCGCCCGGGCGAGTTATTATTTCAGACGCGCGACGCGGATTATTGTTTTGTTCCGGAGACGCGGCTGGGTTTACGGCGAGACCGTTTACCGCCGCGCATTATGAATTTACGGCGCGCGCCTCTCCGTATGCTCAGCGCCGAGGCCGCCGCGTGCAGTTTCGCCCTTTGTCGCCCACTCGCGTTTGACGACGTTTACGGAGACGGAGGCGCCGGGCTTTTGTTTTACTTCGGCGGCGCGGTTTTCCGAGGGGGGGGGGGAGAGCGGGGGATGACGAATTTCGAGCGGCGGACGAGCTTGTTTTTGTTGCCGGTCGAGGTGAAGCCGAGGTGAAGCGGGATTCTTGACGTGAGAACGGACAAGCAGAGGCGAATTTTTTGCACGCTACTCCTCGTTTTTGTACAGTAAATCCAAAGTTTCTTTTAAGCTTATTAAGGAAATGGATGATGTAAGAATATTTTACATCCAATTCATATAAAATAAAAATTTAATTATAAATAAGTGTTAGAGCTTAAACTTGAAATAATCTAATTCTAACCGAATCATTCCATTAAATTTTAAAATTCGTTGACGTTGATTAAATGGATTGCAAATAGATGCAATCACAGGGAAGTGCACCTAAACTCTTGGAATGAAACAGCTGGTTATTGACAACATCTCAACTATAAACTTAATTCAACGGACGAGATAAAGTAATTAATCGAGTAGATTTGTTGGCTCGTACAAAGTATTCGTTCGAGGCTTAACCGCTGGCCGACTTCTCTCGAGTACAAAGTAAAATAGTCCGGGTAATTCTGAAAGTTTAAGGTATACTTTAAACTTCCCGACTAACAGTCCCGCCGCTGCGAATTGAGAAATCGAGTGTCACGAGGAGGCGTAGGATAGTTCCGCAATCATTTGGATTCGAACTTCGGCTTTTCTTTTATCTCTCTCCTTCCCGGCACTCACAATTTCGAGCTGAAAACATGTAAAACGCGAGAAACTTTTTTAATATCTGCCTGCACTGCGGTTTTTTATGCTCTTTTTTTTCGCGCGAAGTTGCGTAATAATATTAAAATTTCTCGACCCTTCGACAATATGTAAGAAATCTTTTACTTTTATAGAATTGCCTAAAGTTTTTTAAGACCGTAGAAACCAGCGAGAACTCCTTTTATGGAAATGTCTGTTCGATTGACAGGACCGGAGTAAAAAAAGTTCTACTTTGAAATAGTAAAAAATTCACCACCGTTACATTCGCTTTTTTATGTCGCGCTTTAATGAAACTATTCCGTGTATTTTTATAATATGCATTACATTTACGTACATAGAAACAATATCAATAAAGCAATAATAATCAATAAAGTAAAGTGCAAAAGTTAAGCGTCACATAAATTGATATATGTTTGCAAAGCAGTTCGAAGTCGGGATTAACCTACTTTCTATTTATCTATTTACAGAATAATTCCAATACAAATATTTCCTCTCACGTAATTCTAATCCATCGAAAGACGGATATTAAATTTACATTTATAAAACAGGAATGTAAGAAAACAAATTATTTACAGCTTTTATATAGATATCATGTTAAAAAACCATTAAAAAAAACGCACTGCATTCAGCTCTCACACGGCTCTTCATTCGTCAGCTAAAACAATCATCATCCCTTAATTATTTACGTATCCCTCCACTGACCAAATCATCAGAACCGCCGAGCGTATATATATCTCGAAAAACAAAGCCCTCTCCCGCGCCCGGCGTCGTCGTGCAGGCTGCGCGTCAAAAGCTCATCGCGATGAATGCCCGCCCGGCGGCCTCTTCCCTCGAGGGTCGCCGGTAAGAAGGCTTCGTCGAGCGAGCCGGAGAGGGAAAGAGAGAGAGAGAGAGAGAGAGCATCTCATCATCTCTCGGATCGCCTCAATTAAGGCGGCAGGCAGCTTCTCTCATCAGCCGTAATCCTATACATCAAGCAGCCCTCCTCCTCGAAACAATCGCTCGGCGGCGGCCCTCGATGGCTCCGATCTCATTTAGCCGAGCTGCACGTTCAATCCAGCGCGGGTTCGGGGCGCCGATTCCTCGGGAAAAACGGGGGAGAGAGCCATTGTCACGGCCGACGCCCGGAACAATGGGCCCATTGTTGTCGCGAGGAGAGCTTTGTCGCGAGGGCCACTTGTAGCTCTTTCTTTCCCTCTCTGCGCGGCGTCGCTTTTTTTTCACGGCGTAGCGGAAAAAAGCCAGCCCTTTTTCTCGGCCCCTTCCCCGAGTGCCGGAGGGATGAATTATTCAGGGGAGGACGCTTCCTCGGAGCTGAGCCAGTCTCGCACGCGCGTAAGTCGAATGGTCGCGCGGAGATTCGGAAAGACTGCGGGATTAATTAACGGGCCGAGGAGAAGCTCGCGGCTGACGGGGATTCTTTTGGGATATAGTCGAGTGTGGACCGCCGGGATTAGAGGCACGAGGGGATAATGGCCTTTTCGTGATTGCTATTTACGGAGTTGTCGCTCGAAGTTCGGGGTTTATTGAGCGACAATGACGGGACTTGCCGTCGAAGTATTTGGGTATAACTGCAAGGAAATTTCAATTTCAATGAGCCTCTGCACACTATTATTATTTGTTCGTAAATGGCCCAGGTATATTTATTTCGACTGATTTGTTTATTTGAGAGCCTTCGTACTCATTAATTTAATGAAAATACGGTCACTATTTTGAAAATAAATCACTTGCTTTTATTAGGTAAAACAACAGAAAGTTTTTAAAATTATTAACAAAACTCAACTTGTACCACTTATACAAAAAACAAATATCCCAAATGTAAATAAAACAAAAAATTATTCTATATACCTGAACGTACTAAATTAACGTCGAGTGCCTACGTCAGTCTTGAAACCGATCTTAAAAGCCGTGAATGAGAGTAGTCGAGGCTTATCTGAACACTTTAGCAGAACAAGGCGCTACATCAATTCATTCTTTGTTCTCGTCCATCTCCTTTAAGAAATTTTACCAGTTGCCCTTCAATGGCCTAACTGCGTCAGATAATCTAAAAAAGTGTGCCAATAACCCCTAAGAGTGTTTCAGTTTTTTTTTTTACTCAATCGATCGGTAATCGTAAAAATCGAATAATCAAATTTCACAATTTCAAAGCTACCCCTTCAAGTTTTAACAAGCAATAAGTTTATTCGAAAATGATCGTTATTTCGAAAACTTTTCTAATTTTGTTTTTCGCAGAATACGAATACATCCTTCTTAAACCGTTGAAAAAAGCGAAGTCCCGCTGCAGAATAAGAATTTTCTCACCCTAACCCTCCGCCCCCGAAGTTCCTCTCCCCTCGCACATCCAAGCATTGCGCGAGTCGCGGCGAGAAAAAACTCGTACATAAAAATGACGTTAACGTAAAACACCTAATAATACTACAAGAAGAAAAATGAACGCCCCCGGCGAGCCGGAGTGCCGGGGGCACATAAAGCTCGAAAGGCGTGTATACGGCGCCTCTGGAAAACGGGACGAGAGATTTTATTGCCCGGAAAATAAGCCCGGCGAATCACCGGCCGGCCGGAGTGCCGCCCGCCCCGGCAAGCTTCAAATGGACGCGCCGCTCAGCCGTGAAAAGCCCACTGTGTGCCGTCTCTCCGTTTACCGCCGGTTTCTCTCGTTCGAGGCGCCTGAATAATTCATCCGCGGGGCGGCGGGAGGGACACCTCGCCTTTTGATTTTCTCGATCGCTCGGGAGGAGAGGTTTCGTCTGCGCGTCGACGCGTCTCCGTCGTCCGCGAAATTTTCGAGGGGGACTTTCGCCGGTGTATCGGAGGAGGGAGGAGGTGAGCGATGGGATTTTTCGAAATGGGATTGCTCGGCTGCGGCGGGCTGCGGATCCTTCGCTGAGGCTGCGCTGTGCGGAGCGGGAAGAATATACGTCGGACTGCTGCGCGCGAGAGGTTCGAATTTAGCCAACGTGAGATTTTCGGATATTCTCGATGTTGGTGTTAAAAAAATTTGTATTATTATCTTTTTTCTAAACTTTAACCTTTAAGAGGACCGGAAAGCCAATATATTGACTCGCTTCATGATCGACCCTTTACATAAGATCAACGTATGATGTGAGATCGGATTTTTATGCACTTTCTTAAAGGAATCACAAATACCAGATCCCGGTCCTCTGAACGTTAAAAAACCGCCACATACACATTCTTACTTGCATCCCCAGGAAGCAAGCACGCGAACAATGTCCCATCGAGGCTTTATCTCCCGCAAGTGATTTCTCGCGAAAAGACTCACGGGAGATTAAACTCAAAAGCGGCTCTCTTGCCTCCTCGCGACGAAATCGAAACTACCCACATCTCCAAAAGCTTTTATCGCCAATAGCCGTCCGCAAACAATTCCTCTAACTCGTCAACTTATTTTACCCGGCCGCTCTCTCTCTCTAAACTTGGGGAAACTCGGCCCTCAAAACTTGGGACTCGCCCGGGAGTTGCAGTTCATCATCGGCTCTCCCGCCGAGAGAGCAAATTAATTCGAGGGAGTTTTCATTGGGTAAGTGCCGCCGTAACCGCTACTTTGCGATCGGTTTAATTGACGCCGAATTACTTCGCGTCCTATAGTTATATGCAGGCCAGCGGGCGCGCGCGCGCGCGCGGAACCGACTCTCGCAACTTCGGCCGGAAGTTAGCCCTCGCGCAAATATGGCCCGGGCAAAAATGTTCCGCCGATCAGAGCCGAGCGGCGACTCGAAATTTCCGAGCGACCGTAAATTCGCCGCCCCAATTAGATCGGAAGCGGCGAACTTGTTTACCGTCCGAGTAAAACTGCATTATTCGAGCCTTGAGAGCCGGCCGACTGCGAACAATGAATTGTTCGGCCCCCGCCGTCGTGGGAATTCCTGTTCGGCAAGCTAAGCGGGAGCCTCGAATTCGCGTGTAGGGCGATTAAATACGGGCCGGGAATACAGACACATAAAAGCGGCAGATCGATCGACTAGATAGAAGGGCAATCACGCGGCAAACTGCACGGCTGACCACGAAATGCCATGTAAATTGCGAGTTAATGAAAAGTCGATACCTCGCGGGTTAGTAGTGTGTGCAGGACCCGCTCGGTTTGATCTGCTGTTTTTTTTCTTTCTTTTTTTTTCTGATTGTTGCAACCGATGCCTGCAATGCTCGCCTCTATTAAGCTCGCGGCTGGTTTTTTTTTTGTTGGAAATTTATCGTCCGGAATCGCGGAGACTGTTGAATTATTCGAAGGGAGAGCGACGGTGAAAAGATTTGGAAAACCCCCCGGGGTGAACTTTTTCGTCGATTTATCGATCGGGAGTCCTTAGGATTAGTCTACTAGAATCGGATCGACAAAGCCGATGCGATACATTTTCTCGGTACGTGATGCAATTTTCAAATGGGCGGATAAAAATTCCTTAAATAAAAGGCTTTCGGTGAAATGTGCTTTCTGTTTTTACTCGGTTTCGTTGGTTTGGTAAATGATTTTGAATAGTTTAGAATTTAAAGAATTAAAATTGGGTACTAAAGTGAGAATGTAAATTTATAATTAGAAATATCGAACTGCCGAAATTCAATTCTATTTTACTGCGGTGAATTATGCAACGATAATAAATTAAATTGCAAAACAATCCAATTTCAAGATTGCGTTTACGCAAGCAAAATCGGCTCCACACTCGTGAAATTAAAAAATTACGTTCAATAATTTCTTGAAATAATTAACGCATACACCTCTTACGTAACAAAAATTAAACTCCGCCTTAATTAACTCGGCAAAAAAGCGACTTCATTCACTCGCGAAAGAATGCGAGCGCTCGAGCTTTCCGCGCGGAAGGCGCCAATTACAAAGATTCATCCAGCGCAAATATTTGCCGCGGCTCTCAACAAGAACCGGAGCACGGCGAGAGAGAGAGAGAGAGAGAAAGAACGAGATGCAAATGAATAACAGTCACGAGCGTTTTACAAGCGAGAGGCGCGAGAGGCGAGCAAACGGCCGGAGGGGCGCCCCCCGCGAAGATAAATAAAACCGCCGCGGGGGGGAGTGAGGAAAAATCCACCGGGCGGGATATTTAATTAAGATCCTGCGGCGGGGCGGAGCGCGCGAACCGAAAAAGAAGAGGCGAGGCGGCGCAATTATTCGCGCCCAGGTGAACTTCTTCGGGAAGAAAAACATCGTTGGGATGCGCGCGGCGTCGCGGCCGCCTCGAGGAAAGCAATTAGAAGAGCGTCCTCGCGGCCGGGGGACTTTCGAGCATTGCGCGTTTATCGCGAGCCGGGAGCCGAAACTTTTTCAACGAGGCGGAGAGCAAATGACGGTCGCGAGTTTTTCTTCGATGTAAACACTGAGAATCGTAGTCAATTAGTTTTGAAAGCGAGTCTCCCCTGGTAGAAATTGAAAACATTTTCAGAGCATTTTTTGGCCAGTTTTTCATAAATGGCCAAAAAATACTCCAT
>JAWWEM010049119.1:0-12085 GCA_035582935.1 Ormyrus thymus
TTTGAATTCGCCTGCCTCCGTATTATGCACCGTTTTATGGGCTTGAAAATACAGCGGAAAATTAACTTACAATTTATTATTCTGGATTAAATTTGTAAACAATCAAGCTCTCGTGCCGACGTGCAATGGAGATGAAGCTCAAGTTTATGATGCTTATGTTACAGTTTTTCAAACTGGTATGGTTGGTTATCCCGAATCCCTGACTGATCCGTCCTACTGCGAGCAGATATTGGTACTTACGTATCCTCTGATAGGTAATTACGGCGTACCTTCCGATGAAAAGGATGAACACGATATTTCCAGGTAATTATGAATTTCAGTGCCTACTTTTTTACTTTATATTTTTTTTTACTGTGTGTGTTTCACTAAGAAAATTTTATAGTACGCTTTTACTTACTGCAAGATTTATTACTATAAAAAAAGAAATAAATTTTACATCGTTAAATTGGTCCCGAAAGTACAAAACTGCATAAATTTTCCTGCAAATATTTCTCAGTGATAGTTTTCATATTAGATAGTTCGTTTGCATTTTGTATCTCTAGTAAATTTCAAATGAAAATATTATGCTAATTTATCCTGTGTACCGATAAATCACGACGATCTTTTAAAAGGTTTATCATTTACTGATATGCAGTTATTTAATCAATCTTTGAAATTTAATTTTTTCAAAATGAAGTAATTTCTTCTATATATAAGACTTTATTAAAAACATTAATTTAAAAAAAAATCGGAACGATAACCTCTTGCATCTGCCGTCATGCACTATTAGAGATGTGTCACGTTTTGCACGCATGATAAACTATTCCAATGCACTGATGAATGATACAAGAGTCATAAATGCGTACTTACACGTGCCCATTACTACATAATTGAATAATAAATGCTAGACTTGAAAGTATTCAATTATTATCAGTCTACACCAATTTTTACCAATAGATTATTTTTTGTCAAAGCTTTCCGAAATTGCTACATTTAAATCGATTAAAATTTTTCATCTCAAAGTGGTGAATTTTAAAAACAATACGTTATCGCTAATTAAATGAATCACGATAACGTATTCTGTTAATTTTTTGAACGCGGAAGTGCTGCTGGTAAAGATAAGTTTTATATACAATGATTATCGCGGGGTCTTTTTTAAAACGCCTAATCTGTTTATTGAGTGTCACTAAAAATGCTTTTACTACATAGCACTTTTTCTACTTAAAGCGAAATTTCGGAAATGATTATTTGTTTATTTATTTTTTTTAAGAATATTTTACAAACAACTGTTTTAATTACGACTTCAGCTGTCAATCTAATTATTGTATCATAACTGGGAATTTTGCTTCCTCCCAGAGGAAGCTTTTTTCTAATGTCACACGCTGATTATTCTTAGATGGTTCGAATCTCACAAAATCTGGGCAGCCGGATTGGTGGTCAGCGAACTTTGTAATACACCAAGTCATTGGCGATCGACGAAATCTCTTTCGGATTGGATGAAGCAGGAAGGTATACCCGGTATTCAGAAGGTCGACACCAGAGCGTTAACTAAAATCATACGCGAGAAGGGTACGATTTTAGGAAGGATTGTTCACACACTCCCTGCCAATTTAGATGTACTGCCAAGCATCGTGGACCCTAATACACAAAATCTGGTTGCTAAAGTTTCACAAGTAAGTTGAGCGTTTTGAAACAATTTTTTACAAATTTCTTTGTAAAGCATTTCTAATATTTGGAAAGATTAAAACTTTTACTAAAGCACACTTGAGCGATATTGATTGATTAAGCCAAATTAACGTTTTAACGATTATGTTTAAAAGACATCAAAAACAACGTACAATCCACAAGGATTCCCTCACATCTGTGTAGTCGATTGTGGGCTAAAGTACAACCAATTGCGATGTCTTCTGTCAAGAGGAGCACGAGTAGACGTTGTTCCGTGGCACCATAAAATACAGAATGAAAAATTCGACGGTCTGTTCCTCAGCAACGGACCTGGCGATCCAAGCATGTGCAAGGAGACCATTGAAAATCTCAGAAAAATCCTCAGCTCGTCTAAGAAAAAACCTATTTTCGGCATTTGTCTGGGGCATCAGCTTCTTTCCATCGCAGCTGGCTGCAAAAGCTACAAAATGAGGTAAGCGCTCGGAGCTACTTTTCCAATTTTCACTCTTATTCAAGAGCTCAATTAAGCATGAAATTCACTAGGCGAGGTAACACAAAATTCTATTTCAGGTACGGGAATCGCGGTCACAATCAGCCGGCCATCCATCACGGCACGAAGCGATGCTACATGACGTCACAGAATCATGGTTTTGCCATAGACGCAGCGAGTCTGCCCAAAAATTGGGAGCCCTTGTTTACAAACGCCAATGACGAGAGCAACGAGGGTATCGTACACTCTACCCTGCCTTACTTTTCGGTACAATTCCACCCGGAGCACACAGCCGGTCCTCAGGACCTCGAGTGCCTCTTCGACGTCTTTCTCGAAACTGTGAAGGATGTGGCTAGTGGAAAAAACGTTGACTTGATTATCAAAGACCGACTGCAGAACAGACTAAAGTACCTACCTGAAACGCCAGTTATCGTGACTAGGCCGAAGAAGGTCCTGATTTTGGGCTCTGGTGGGCTCAGCATCGGTCAGGCTGGAGAGTTTGATTACTCGGGTTCTCAAGCAATTAAGGCTCTTAGGGAGGAGAGCATTCAGACGGTTCTGATCAATCCGAATATCGCCACCGTTCAAACGTCCAAAGGAATGGCAGACAAAGTTTACTTCTTGCCCATCTTGCCCGACTACGTTGAACAGGTTTGCTTATTCGCATTTTTTTCTGAATACCTTTCACTTTTCTTCTCTTTGCATAATTTTGTATGACTTTATGTTTGATTAGGTGATTCAAGCAGAGCGTCCCGATGGCGTACTGCTGACATTCGGTGGTCAAACAGCATTGAACTGTGGAGTGCAGTTGCAAACTCAGGGTGTGTTTGACAAGTATGGTGTGAAGATATTGGGTACGCCGATCGAATCAATCATCGACACCGAAGACCGGAAGCTCTTCGCCGAGCGTGTCAATAAAATCGACGAAAAGGTTGCGCCGAGCTGCGCTGTCTACTCCATCCAGGAAGCAGTAGAAGCTGCCGAAAAACTCGGCTATCCGGTTATGGCAAGAGCTGCCTTTTCTCTGGGCGGTCTTGGCTCTGGTTTCGCTAATACCAAGGACGAGTTGAAAGCCCTCGCACAACAAGCTCTCGCTCATTCGTCGCAACTCGTCATAGATAAATCCCTGCAGGGTTGGAAAGAAGTAGGCGCTTTACTATCAATTCATTTGCTTCTATTAAAATTCTAACTTCAAATAGTTTTTAAAACTTTTCTTATCTTGAACAGTGCACTAGATTACATTAAACTTTCAACACATTTTTGACTCACAGATTGAATCCAATTGTAAGAGACATTGTTTGTAGGTTGAGTACGAAGTTGTAAGAGACGCTTACGACAACTGCATAACTGTATGCAACATGGAGAACGTAGATCCTCTGGGCATCCACACGGGTGAATCGATCGTGGTAGCGCCCAGCCAAACCCTCTCGAACCGGGAGTACAACATGCTCAGAGCGACGGCCATCAAGATCATTAGATATTTTGGTATTGTGGGCGAGTGCAACATCCAGTACGCGCTCAATCCATTCTCCGAGGAGTTTTACATCATCGAAGTCAATGCCAGGCTGTCAAGGAGCTCGGCTCTAGCAAGTAAGGCTACGGGTTATCCTCTAGCCTACGTGGCTGCCAAGTTGGCACTGGGAATTCCGTTACCCGAAATTAAAAATCTGGTCACTGGGAAAACCACGGCTTGCTTCGAACCCAGCTTAGATTATTGCGTGGTGAAGATCCCTAGATGGGATCTCAGCAAGTTTCAGAGAGTCAGCACGAAGGTAACGAGCTTACTTGGATTCGATTTTAAACAAGTATATTGGATGTAATGTTGAAAAATTTTCTAGATCGGTAGTTCGATGAAAAGTGTGGGCGAAGTAATGGCGATCGGTAGGTCTTTTGAAGAGGCTATCCAAAAAGCCCTTCGGATGGTCGATGAGAACGTCAACGGTTTCTGCCCATATTTAAAATCCGTCAACGAGGACGAGCTGGAAAAGCCCACGGACAAACGAATGTTCGTCCTCGCAGCTGCTTTAAAGGCTGGATATACAACGGAAAGGCTGTATCAGTTGACAAAGATCGACCACTGGTTCTTGGAAAAGCTGCGCAACATCATCGTCTACCAAACCCGTCTCGAGAACCTCGATCAGACGAAGCTGTCACCCGAAGTTCTCTTGGGAGCCAAGCAGCTGGGCTTCTCGGATAAGCAGATCGCCGTGGCAGTCAAAAGCACGGAATTGGCTATCCGAATGCAACGGAAGGAAAATGATATCTTTCCATTTGTTAAACAAATTGACACCGTCGCTGCAGAGTGGCCAGCGACTACGAATTACCTGTACATGACTTATAATGGAACAAGTCACGATATCGATTTTCCCGAGGGCTACATCATGGTAATTGGTGAGTTAAAATAATTAAAAAGAAATTTCGAAGTTTCAGCTGCAGAATAGTTAAATGATTTATTTTCGGCCAGGTTCTGGAGTTTACCGTATTGGCAGTTCAGTGGAATTCGATTGGTGCGCTGTCAGCTGTCTGCGCGAGCTGCGCAACTTGGAAAAGAAAACGATCATGGTGAACTACAATCCCGAGACCGTCAGTACGGACTACGACATGAGCGACAGGCTATACTTTGAGGAAATCTCTTTTGAGGTGGTGATGGACATCTATGATCAGGAAGTGCCGGAAGGTATCATTTTATCGATGGGCGGTCAGCTGCCCAACAACATCGCCATGGATCTGCATCGTCAGCAAGCGCGCATTCTGGGAACGTCTCCCGAACAGATCGACGGCGCTGAGAATCGCTTCAAGTTCTCCAGAATGTTGGATAGGATAGGCGTCTCGCAGCCGAGGTGGAGAGAATTAACTGATCTGCAGGTGAGATTCATTTTATTTTTTGTCAACAAGAAATATCAGAGTTCAAACAATATATTCATTAAAAAATGACTTAATTCTTCCAGGCGGCTTTTGATTTCTGTCAAACGGTCGATTATCCCTGTCTGGTTAGACCTTCCTACGTTCTTAGCGGTGCTGCGATGAATGTAGCTCATTCGGATACCGATCTTCAGACTTACTTGAAAAACGCCGCTAACGTAAGTAAGAAACACCCAGTTGTCATCTCCAAGTTTATCCTCGAAGCTAAAGAAATAGACGTTGATGCCGTCGCTTGCAACGGCCAAATCCTTTGTATGGCTGTTTCCGAACACGTTGAGAATGCGGGAGTGCATTCGGGCGACGCGACACTGGTGACTCCGCCTCAAGACATCAACGCGCAGACTCTCGAGAAGATCAAGATTATCACTAGACAGATCGCCCACCACTTGGAAGTTACCGGACCCTTTAACATGCAGCTCATTGCAAAGGTATGTACCATTGAGATAACTTTAATGCAGTACAGTTATGCAACGATATAAAATTTAATTTCTCGATAGGATAATGAACTGAAAGTTATCGAGTGTAACGTCCGCGTATCAAGATCTTTCCCATTTGTTTCGAAAACGTTAGATCATGACTTTGTTGCAATGGCCACTCGAATGATCGTTGGAGAGTCGATAGAACCTGTAGATGTTCTTCAAGGTTGCGGAAAAGTTGGAGTGAAAGTTCCTCAATTTTCATTTTCAAGATTAACCGGTAAGATTAAAAGTGCAAACGATATGGTTATTTAAACACATTTTTTTTACTTTTTTTTACATCCTTATTTTTATAGGCGCTGACGTTACGCTGGGAGTAGAAATGGCTTCAACGGGAGAAGTAGCTTGTTTTGGAGATAACAGATATGAAGCTTACTTGAAAGGCATGATGAGTACTGGATTCCACATCCCAGAAAAAGGCATTCTTCTCTCTATTGGCTCATTTAAGGTAGTTTTTCATTTCACTATATTTCAGTATTTGTAAATTATTTGTCTTCAAACCATTTCAATGAAAAAAAAAAATTTTAGCATAAAACCGAACTTTTACCTTCGATTGCAAGCTTACATAAAATGGGTTTCAAATTGTATGCTAGCATGGGAACTGCAGATTTTTACTCATCTCATAAAATAGATGTAAGTATTTTAATTACCTGTGTAAAGTGATTGTAAAACCAAAAGAAGTCCTTCGATTCTCATTCGATACTATCGATGTTAGGTAGAACCAGTAGAGTGGACGTTCGACAACGTAGTGGAGAGCGAGGATTCAAGTCCGAGCGAGCTGCGCAACCTCGCCGATTTCCTCTCGAAGAAGCACTTTGACCTGGTTATCAACCTGCCAATGCGCAACGGTGGCGCCCGTCGAGTCTCCAATTTTATGACTCACGGATACCGCACCCGCAGATTGGCCGTCGACTACTCTGTGCCCCTCGTCACCGACGTCAAGTGTGCCAAGCTCCTCGTCGAGGTACGCTCGAGATCGGAAAAATGACAACTAATCGTTGGATCGGTAGAATAAAGCCAAAGCATGATTTATCTACAGGCCCTGTTGATGCTCGAGGGCAAAGCGCCTCACATGAAGACGCACACGGACTGCATGACCTCTCGGAGATTGCTCAGACTACCAGGTTTCATCGACGTGCACGTTCACGCTCGCGATCCTGGCGCAACGCACAAAGAGGACTTTGCCTCGTGCACAGCCGCAGCTTTAGCTGGCGGTGTCACCATGATTTTCGCTATGCCGAACACCGACCCCGCCGTTATCGATCAGCAGTCCTTCTCCGTCGCTAAAGAGGTGAGTGCATTTTTTCTTGAGAAACGTTGTGCTGGATTTTTCACCGCTTCTTTGTGCTCCAGCGCGCGAAGATTGGCGCACGATGCGACTACGCCTTGTACGCAGGAGCTTCCTCGGATAACTACTCAAGCATCAACGAAATCGCCTCGATGACTGCTGGTCTCAAGATGTATCTAAATGAGACGTTCACTACTCTACGGCTTAGTGATCTGACTCTATGGATTAAGGTCAGCATATAGCTTGAAGCAGTCTCCTGATATCATAATTAAATAAAACGTAATAGTCTTCAAAGGCAATATTTTTCTCTGCAGCATTTCGAGAATTGGCCACTCAAGTATCCGATCTGCGTCCACGCTGAAAGGCAAACTACAGCTGCTGTTTTACTTCTAGCTAATCTATACAACAGACCAATCCACGTGTGCCATGTCGCCAGGAAGGAGGAAATACAAATCATTCGCGCAGCTAAAGAGAAGGTATTATGGATTACGTTTTCGAAAAAGTACATTAATTAACATATACGATTAATTAAAAGCTGTTATTTGCTACTTTAATCACGTACTTCGTCACCACATACGAATTATCCAATCAATAAGATAGTCACGTACGAAGTGCTTCATTCTTATTTTGGGCAGTCTCGTTAATAATCGTGATTTATTTGCGAATTCCAGGGTCTTCCCGTGACTTGCGAAGTCTGCCCGCATCATCTGTTCCTCTGTCAAGACGACTTGGAAAGAATAGGTGAAGGTTGGGGTCAAGTCAGACCGATGCTTGGAACCAAGGAAGACGTGCAAGCTCTTTGGGATAATATGGATATCATTGATGTTTTTGCTACTGATCATGGTAAAGCAGTTCTTAAATATTCATAAAATTCATTTTTGTTACTTTTAAAATTATCCATTAATAAATTAATAATGTATTCAGAGTAATAAAATTAAAAAAAAATTTTTCAAATGAATTTAATTAATAAATTAGAGTCTATTTTAAATTTGATTCCAGCTCCCCACACGGTACAAGAGAAAGGACGTGAGTCGCCTCCACCACCACCAGGTTTCCCTGGGCTTGAAACGATCCTGCCGCTTCTTTTAAATGCCGTGAATGAAGGCAAGCTCGAAATAGAGGTCAGCGGTACACACCATTAGTATTAAAGCTATTGTAATCGCACCGCTTGAGATTATAATCGCGTAAGGTCTCGCGCAAGCACCTTCTCTATTCAATTTTCAAAAAGACCTTATTAATTTGCAATTATAAAAATACTAAAGCAAAGGTGAAAAAGTTATAATAACTAATTATAAATAAAGTTTTATATGCTTCAATTTAGTTAAAAGCTTGTAAATATTTTCTTTTTACGCAAAATAAACTAGAGATTAAACTTGGAAACAACTTTCGAATTGTAATTGCAGGATATAATTGAGAGATTCTACCGAAATCCAAAGCGCATTTTCAACATTCCGGACCAACCGAGCACCTACGTCGAGGTCGACCTGGACGAGGAGTGGGCGATTCCGAAGGCCATGCCATTCACCAAGTCCAGATGGACGCCCTTTGCGGGCATGAAGATCAAAGGATCGATACATCGAGTAGTTTTGCGTGGCGAGGTTGCCTACATTGAGGGGCAGGTGCTGGTAAGCCCAGGATATGGTCAGGACATACGCGAGATTCAAAAGAAGACCAAGATTTCCTCACCCGTTGTGTATCCTGCCTCGACTGCCGAAATTGTCAGCAGGCCGAATTCAGCCCTGGAGGGATACCTATCGCTGAATGTGAAAAAGAACGTTGAAAACGATGAAGAACCCACCTTGGGTAAGTGGTGACACTTTAATTAATAAACTGCATTAATAACTACCGTAAATATTAAAATTTTTTAACGAGTTCGTCGTAAAAAGAATGTCAATTGAGAACAAAAATTTATTTCGTTTTTTAGATCCTTTCGGTCACTTGCTTTACCCCCCACAGTCCAAGTCAACAGTTCACTTTGCAACGGAATACATTCCCGGTCAGCGCGTTTCGTCGCCAGTACCCTTCTCTAATGCAACCAGGTATAAAAGCGACAGCAATCCAAATCTGGTGATCCAACCCCCTGTCCAGCCTGCACTGCTGTCTGTAAATCATGGCCTCAGCGGGCATCACATTCTGTCCGTGGATATGTTCAAAAAGGAGCAGTTGAAAGATATCTTTGATATCGCCCACGACCTGCGCAAGAGCATACTTGCCGACAGGCCGTTGGACCATATTCTTAGGGTACTTATTAATTTGCGGCTTATGATTAACAAAATTCATATAAGTTTAGATCTGAAAGTATTTTATTCGTATTATTAGGGAAAGGTCATGGCTTCGATGTTTTACGAAGTTAGTACACGGACATCTTGCAGTTTCGACGTGGCTATGCAGAGATTGGGTGGCAGGGTTATTCATATGGACGAAATGAAGTCGTCAGTTAAGAAAGGAGAGACGCTCGAAGGTAAAAATCTTTTCCCCCATTGACAACAACAATCGCACTGCAAACTGAAAAATGTCATTCTTTACAGATTCAGTTGCAATAATGGCTGGTTACGCCGACGTAGTCGTTCTTCGGCATTCGGAGCGCGGTGCGGTGAGCGTAAGTACGAAAAAAACTAATCAGAAAACGTGCAAATCAATGATACTGAAAACGAAATGCATTCCTCCATTAGAAAGCAGCCATGAGGTGCCGTAAACCGTTGATCAATGCCGGCGACGGCGTTGGCGAGCATCCGACTCAAGCATTATTGGATGTGTTTACTATTCGAGAAGAAATGGGTACCGTAAGAGGCCTCACAGTCACGATGGTCGGCGATCTCAAACACGGCAGAACCGTCCACTCTCTTGCTAGGTACGCATTATTACCTAGTCGAATCACGCTAAAGCTCTTGCTAATTGAAACGTTAAGTAAAATAATAAGGTGGCAACGTTCATAAATTTTCATTTATGAAGGATGAATAGCTTGTCACTCATACGTAACGCTATGGCGTATATTTTTATATCAGATTGAAATTGTTGCGAATGATAAATATTTATGTTGGGTGTCATTGTCTTTTCATTGAAAGGTTGCTGGCACTGTATGAAAACGTCCAGTTACGCTACGTCAGTCCACCGAACTTGGGAATGCCCGATGAAATCGTAAAGTACGTGGCCAGCAAAGGAACTCCGCAGGAAAAGTACAACAGACTCGAGGATGTTTTGCCTGAAACCGATATTTTATACATGACCAGAATTCAGCGAGAACGATTTGAAACCCAGGAAGACTATGATAAGGTAAGATCGGTCAGACTAATTACATTGTCAATTATAACGGAATGAGATCCCGTGCAATCTTCTTAAAAACTTTACAATTTAAGAACAATAATTTATATAGTAATTCGATTTGTTATCGTAACGCAGTGCTTCAATTTATTATGTTAAAAAGTGATAATTGGTTTTTGCCCTTTCTTGAGAATTTAGTAACTTTATTTTACGTTAAAGAATTTAGCGATTTTTAATATGACTGCAGTGGCAAATCAAAAAAATATGACTTGTTACTTTTACTCCGAAAAAGTTGAACGCACAACCATTCAGTTTTATTGTAATAAAAAAAAATGCAAGAAAAGAATGCGACGATACTAGTGATAAAATTGAAAGTCCGAGCGTCGCAAATCGGAATGCAAAAACGTGAGCGACGTCATCGATCGCACGAACAATGAAAAATCCATTGACGACTTGCAGGCATGCGGCCACTTCGTGGTAACACCGCAGCTGATGACGCGCGCCAAGAACAAGATGCGCGTGATGCATCCTCTGCCACGGGTCTTCGAAATCAGCCCGGAGTTCGACAATGACCCGCGCGCGGCTTACTTCCGGCAGGCCGAGAACGGCGTCTACGTGCGCATGGCTCTGCTCGCCATGGTGCTCGGCAGGCTCTGATTTTGGGCCGAGGCCTTCGGGCCCACTATATCGTCATTCCAAGAGCGAAGCGGCCCCGAGCTTCGAACAGCCCCTTAAATGCCTCCAATGACGAGCTTTACAAACCGTTCGGTTGTGCTGATTCAAAAGGGAATTATGACGTCGCCGTACTCGTCGAAAAAGGAGGAAGAAACTTTTTTTACGATGTGTGACTAGTAGAAAGGTTTTCTCACGATGCTATGACAAATCTTTCCTCAGATTCGTTAATCATACATGTTTTTGTAAGAAATTTACATAAGAAAGAGAGGTTATAACAAATAAATAGTTTTCATTGCATTTTTAGTTTATTTATTATTTATTATATGACAGCATTACATGAACATTTTACACATTATTTTACATACATTATTGACAATAACTACTTATCGTAATACTGTGCGTAAGGTAGACTTTTTTCACAGTTTTTTGTGTATAAAGCAGCACTATTTTCATGTGCGTGAAGCCAGTTTCTAAAATAAATGCTGCTTTACTCACAAAAAACTGTGAAAAAGGCCTATTTTACGCACGTTATTATGAAAACTAATTTTAGTTACAACAGTGATCATTTTTCTTTTCTCTACAATATTTAACACTACATTTTTAAATTTTTAACACTACAATATATTGCACTACTAAGCAACTACTTCGCTTTGGAATAATATATTTACTTTTATTATATTTTCTTTGGAAAAATATACTTATTTTTAAATAAAAATCAGTTAAATAGTTTAAAAAAGTATAAAAATAATTTTATTACAAAAATATTTGATCATAAAATACTGTTTATAAAATGAAAAAATAAGTCTTCTGTCTTCCTTTCTCAGAGGAAAAAATACAATATAGATTTGCTGAGAAATTGATTCAGCGCATTCTTTATTGCATTTTCTATATCATTTAGTCACTCCTACCTTTTTTTAATACTGATACGTACATTCGTGAAAATAAATAAAAAATAAGTTAACTGACTCATTTAACTGTATATATAAAATTCAAAATCACGACTTTAAATTTTGGTATACGGTATAGTAAAATTTAAGTAAATTCTGTGTCAAAAAATGCTACATAATGTAGTAAAAATTTACAATGAACTACGACCGGATAAATTTTTGATATACTGTATAGTAAAATTTAAGTAAGTTTCTGACAATTATATGCAGATAAGTTTATCAAATATTATGAATACAACGTAAGGACTACCGGGACCACTAATTAACGTGTCTAATACATGAAAGTTCATATATGTTACATTAAAATTCAAGTAGGCGTAATGAACATTCGCGACAATTTCAATGCTTATTTTAATGTAACTACATTAATTTTTAAGTACAA
>JAWWEM010049140.1:0-12081 GCA_035582935.1 Ormyrus thymus
TCAGGATAGTGCAAGTTTGTCCTTCGATTACGATAGAGTATACTAATTTTTAATGAGATATTTTTCTCAGTGTAGTCTAAGAGAGCTTCTAAAATGGTCATATTAGAACAATAAAAATCTTAGAATAATATTGTCAAAGTTGTTCACATTGCACCGACAATTGTATGATAAATAATTGTAGCCCCTGCAATGCCCCTTAACGGATATTTCTCGTAGCCCAGGGGATCAAAAAATGTTTTATTGCGCATATAAATTGAGATTGAATTAATCAATTAAGGTCGGATATACCAGCGGATAAAATAATGACACCATCGAGGAAACGCATAATACGTCCGAAAAGTTTATAATCATTAACGGCTAATTAACGTGCGTTTTAATAAGCTGGCCCGGTGATGCGTATCCCTTGTCGATAGGGATACGCATTATGTTTCATTATGTAATTGTCCCGCCATTTAATGGCGCTGTTTTTCTTAAATATTATTCTTGGCTTTATTATGTCTTCATAAATAATATCCTTATAGATTTGCCATTTTTAATAAGAACAATGTTAGATTTTGTGCAGGGGATTGTTTAAATTATTAGCTGAGTTTAATGGAGATATTAAGTATGAGTAATCATTTACATTTCTATCTTTATTTAAAAATAGCAAAAAATTTTATAAAACATTTTAACCGTTATAAACGTCATTTTACAGAATACTTTACTAACTAACAAGGAGAGTGTACGACACTTGGGTAATGGATTTTGTTTTCTAATTTTAATATGTGAAGGAAGCCGCGTCCGTAAGGCCTAATGTTTGATTTTTCTATGTGCTCTTTTAGCGAAAATCTAAGAAAAATCGATTTTTGTTTAATCACTTATAACTTATCAACTATTAACGGTATATTCTTTTAACTATTGGCATTCGAAAGGTCAGATAAATCCTATCGATTGAAAAAAATTTTATCAGAAAATCTTTATGTGTTCAAAGGTGTAATCAAACAAAGAATGACTATTAAAATAACATAAAAAATCTACTTATGTAATTTAGCTCAATTTCATTGTAAATTTATATTTATTAAAGGATGGTAAGACTTAGCTGATCAAGGAGAACAATATGGCTTTTGCCAACGTTTCGGTATTCTCTTTATTAATACCTTTATCAAGGCTGCAAATATATTTAGAGAGTTTAATACATTATTATTATGAGAGTTAAAAACTCACAGACGAATAGAAAGCCGAAAAGAAGCTCTGAAAAATGTTTTAAAACTCAGCGAGGCAAAGGCCCTTTGCCAAATTAAAAATCGAAGCTCAAGAGAAAGTCAGTCGCAGCTCTCCGCCGCTTCCATTCGCTCCGGATGTTGGTTAACCGGAGGCTTGGGCCGGCTTAGCCGCCGGTAGAGATTTTCCGTTAGAATGTTCCGAGTCGGGGAGTTGGGCTGGCCTGGGTGTGGGGTGTTAAACACCGAGTCGAGTTTCTCTCCCGCGACTTGCATCCCCCTCAGTTTCTAAGCGCGCGCGACGTTACCTTTGGTTATACGGCGAAATCGGCCGGATTTTACGGATTTTCGGATTTTATGCTCGCTTTGAAATCCCGCACGCGCGAGTCTTATCGTTCCTCGCGATTCGCTCGCACACCAGCTTTTGACGCCCGGGATTGCCTGCCGAGCGATTTGCGACGATACGATTTAGTCGCTCTTTTCCACGGCCGGCTCTCCATTGACTTCCTTTGGTCATTTGATTTTTACTGAAGTTTCCGTTTTCAAAGCCTGTCCTTTTTATGGATTTGACACAATATTCAATTACCAGTGAAAGATAAAGGAATCTGTGCGACGATATATTTATTTGTCGTAGCGAATACTTGATTTTTTCGCGATGTTGAAAATTTTTTATTTTATGATACTTACTGCTTCAGAATGTTTTCTAGAATGTTAATAACGACTTACGAGTTTATCAATAAATTAATAACGCGACCTAATAAAGCAGCAATAACCAATCCAGCGTGAAGAATACATCTCGTGAAATGGAAATCAATTATTTACGCCGGTAAAATGGTACGGGTTCCGGTGACAGTGTAAACAGGCGGGCACGTGTGCGCATTTCGGATGATCCCAGGCTGCTTCCAAAGCCTCGAAGGTACGACTCCGTTAAAACTTTTATCCGCAGAGTGTCGATGGATTCTTTCTTAGAAATTTTTGATACCATGAAATATTTCATTATCGTCCGCCGAAGTGTTAACTTTTTCGATAATATTAATTGTTAGATGGGCTATCGATTTTTTCCTGAATTATTGAAACTGCCGACAGGTGAAAAGTTATTTCTTCTCGGCATTGAATACTACGAACATTGGATTCTTGAATATTGTAATTCAATCCTTAGAACATGTATACTTGGCTGCAAAAACGTAACGAATTAAACCTTCACTGCATGAAGGAATAATAATGATATAAAAGATTTTATAAAGATTGAAGTCGCGGCAATTGTGGATTACTTAATGCTTCTTTAAAACTTTATATATATATATAATGTCATATTCTTTTAAGCAACAAAACACCAAGTTGATTCATCTAAAAATAGAGTTTATTAATTAATACTTATACATAATTATTTTTAACTACTAGAATTTACCACGTGTTATACTAACCTAAAAATAGCGAATCAACCATTAAATGTTCATGCTTCTCTATGTTATTACATTACGGTTTTTATAATGACCTTTATAGGTTTAATCTGTATATAATAATTAAATATAACTAACCAGTACAACATTTTATAAATCTTTAGTGAATTAATTAATAAGTATCGCTCAAAACGACTAATAGCGTCGGATCTTTCTGTCTATCTCTTGAATTATATCTATTTCGCCTCATAATGCTTTGCAGAAAATAACAGCAGCAACGTTTAAATATATTATTGCACTTTAACTCACTGCGTCGGTCGGTAGATTTGAAACGAAAATTACCGGTTAACTCAGTGCATAAAGGTGGCACTAAATTCCTCGCTTCTCTCTCGACTCAATCTCGTGGTTTTTAACGTTATAGCAATAAGCCGCGCGTTCGCCCCCAGCCGAGAAATAAAAGCCGCCGGAACCTCGCCTTCGAACGACAGTCGTAGAAAGAAAATGTGATTTACTTGCGCTTTCCTACCTCCGTCCTTTTTTTCGGCAGGAGGAACAACGAATATCGCGCGCGTTAAAGACGCAGTTTTTTCCCTCGCTCCGAGTATAAACTAAATGCGAGGGAGAGGAAGAGAGCCAAAGCATTCTGAATATATTGAAAGTCTAAAGCGGCGCGATGTAAAACTTCTTGCTTAATGCCGGGGCAAATAAAAGCTATTCGCACGAGCTTGGAGAAAAAGGGTGGAACACTGTATAAACGATAGTCTCGTACGCGTCGAGGAATAACAGCTTTCCTCCGAGGCGACATTCCGTCGTATATTCCGTCTGCTTTATATGGACGATTTTAAGGTGAGGCGAAAGAGGACTCGCGGGTGTGCTCGTATTAGAGTAGAACGATTTATTCCAGGCGTAGCTATTGAGATTATTCTTGGAAAGGTGGCTTAGAACGGTTAAATGATTAAACATAGGTTTGATAGCTTATTTATTAAGTACTATTTTTAATAAAGAATTCAAGCTTTATTTTTATTTCTACTTAATTAATTAATACTTTAAAGGAAATATGCACTGATTCCCGGCAAATTAATTGCAGTCATGAATCGATTGCGAATTTCAATGGTAGTAATTTACTGAAAACAGGACTACCTTCACGAATCAATAAGTAATAAGTCGAAATTTTAAATCAACAACGGAGATAAATAAATTAATTTCAACAGTTCGGGAACGATTCATTTAGGCGGAAGATATCCAAACAAAATATTGCTTCATTATTATTTATATCTGTACATTGCGATCAATACAATATTTAACATTTATTGGAATAATCTTTTGGCGAGTCATGCACTTGTGAAATCTACTCATAGAGAAGTAGGTATTGATAAACAAGCCTTAATGATATTGAAATTTGGTATCAGAATTACGTAATTAAAACGGATTTGCCATGGATGATCTGGTTATATAATTAAAACAGTTTCAAATGATTTAATTGCAATTCATAATTTTAGTTTTAATTAAGTCGGATTACCGATTCAGTTTTGATCAGCAAAATGCAAAAAACGAGCTTATTTTCACTCCAAATGAAATAACTATTATTTTTTATAAAAAGCGTGCAACGAAAACCTGCCTTTCGTGTAAATTTAAAAAGCTGATGAAAACGCAATAAAACGAGAGTTTTAAAACGCTTAACCTCTTAAACCGTCCCAATTATTTCAGTGCGATTCACAGTGTGAAATCCGTCCTCCACTTTGAGGATCATACAAAGTGCGTTAAAAGCTATTTCTAGGCGAATCCATCCACTCTAAACTCTTTATCATAAACCAAGAATGTATCTACAATTTTGAAAATAAAAAAGCAAAGTAAACAATAGGCAATTCAAAATTTCCTTTGACTCTCTAGACATTCAATTAAATTCTAACCGAATTCACGACACCGGCTGCAAGTGCATTATCACAATATTAATAACGAATGCTCCACATTGCAATTTTAATTTCAGCAATTTCAGCGGGTAGCACTCCGCTCCGCGGAAGTATTTACAAGCTGCGTCAGACTGTTGCAGACATAATCCTGCCGTTTCATTCGGCCGTGCCGCTCCGATAAATGCCAAACACTGCCTCGACTCGTTACGTCGGATAAGAGCAGACCGAAATACACCCCCAAAGTACGCATATGAATAGCTATGGGTGCGATCTCTCAAAGGCAGCGCCGATGATTAGCTGGCGAACAATCCCGGTTAATTGATTCGCGTCTTTGAGTCGCGCCCCGGCGGATTTTTATTGTGGCCGCCGGTGCATATTGCCGGTAATCGCGCTCTATTAAAGTCTCTTTGTAAGAGAAAAATGAAGGATGGACCGAGCCGACGTGGATTTATGGCTTTGCTCCGGCTGTTTGCCTGGCTCGAATTTTGCGGAAGGATTTCAAGCGAGATTTTATCGTTTTTTTTTTGCAGCTGCGAATCGTTAATTTCGCGCTTTTTGCCGGCGGATTTTGCTGGCTGGAAAGAAGTATGAATTAGACGTGGGTTAGAAAACATTCGAGGTGTATTTAAATTAATGAATTTTTAAAGTTAGTTAGGTCGTTTAGCAGCTGGTAACAAGGTAAGAAGGGCTTTAATGCTCTATGGATTTCATTATTTAATTGCTGTATGGTTTGTTTTCTGACATAAAACGACTAAATTACAAGTTAGAAGCAAATCAAAATCTTTTTCATATGTAAATAAAAGTTTTCTCATTTTTGAAATATTTTTCAATTACATTTAGGCCTGTAAAATCAATGAAAATCTGCATTTTTCTTTAAACCAAAGCAGGTCAGAGTGAATTTTAGATCAAAGTGTAAGCCTCCTAGATCATTTTTCATTTCATTCCAGTAGCGAATGTCGAGACAAAGGGAAATTGTAACACGCGCGAAAGGGCAAACTTGCACGTCCGCTCAGATAAGTGGAATGACTCAAATGCAACGACGCGAAAATTTAAAACGACTACCGGACTTCAAATACTGCTCAAAGGCTCTATTTTGCCTGTTAATTGTATAAAGAGAGGAAGGATTTTAGTTTGATTTAGGTTGATATCTTCTTGAGGAAACTACAAGTTATTTTTAAACAATTTATTAAAAGTGTTTATTCTCAGAATACAATGCGTGTTACATCAGGCTTCACTTGAAACCCGAATAGTTCTTAACAAATAAAAATATTGATTAAATGATAATTTTAATAAGAATGAGAATAATTTTAATTGTAATAAAAATTTTAATAAGATTTGAAAAATTAATCGTGAATAACTTACTTGATTATTCCTCTTTTTTTTAATGAAAAAGTTATCTACGAGTCATTTTATCATAATTAGCATTCATACAGACTAATTCTTTTACTAACAAACGCATAGATCTATCTGTCGATTAAAATATCCGTAAAAAATTTTAATATACCAACTATCAGCCACATTCCCATCAACTCATTCATTGATACAAACTTCCTAATCGACAACTAAACGCTATCGTCTTTATCTAGCATCCAATATCGGCCTCGGCATCAATACTAGTTGAAAGATTAGCCTTTTAATTTCCAGCCCGTCTCGCCTCTCGAACTCGAACGAAAAAACGAAAAAAAAGCGCTCAAAGGAAAAAGAAGGTGGCATCATCCATTATCTCGGCTTTTGCGCAGCCGAGGGGTTGGCATCGCGCACACTCGACATCTCGGGCCAACTCGAAAGCTCGGCACGCGTCCAAGTTTCAGCGGCGCGGCAGCTCAACAGCGCGTCAAAGTGCTCCCGAGCAATTTCCGAGCAGCCGTTCTCGAGTCGACGCTGCTAAAGGAAGCGAGAGAGAGACGGCTTGCCTGTTGAGGGTACCTTGGGGCTGCCTCGGAGAGCGGACTCTTCGCGCTTTGGGTCTTGCGGAAATACTTATTTTTCTAGTGCTGAATGGCTTGTAGTGGAAGCGTAGGAAGATGTGTTTGTAAATTTTTCAACCTAGGATATATTGTGCTTAGAGGTGCATCATTTTGTCTCGATGCTTATTGCTATATAATTTTTATTTGAGTTTAATTTTTAACCCCTGACAAAATCTAATTAACTTATTAAAATGTATAGAATGCAAATATCAATAATTTTACTATCTTATAAATGTAAATAAAGGTGACTACTAATCTTTCTGAAGTAGATAATAATCTATGCTGCCGATCCTTAGCCTCCTACAAATAAATACAATTGAGAATCATTAGAATTAGAGATATCATTTACGCTGATACTAGATCATGTAAGTATATATATATATATGTATATATATACATATATATTCTACTTGTTTATGCAATTCAATACTACCAAACTTAATACTTAATAAAATAAAGTTTCTAACTTGATTCTAATTTTTGCCTAGAAAATTTATGAAATATAAACAAATGATCGTAAGCAGAGTCCACCGCCTTGCAGACTCCAAGAATCTCGCAGCGGCACATCGGTGATTTACGGAAATCCACCGCGGGGGTGCGAAGCTATGTGTGCGAAGTGGCGAATTCGGCGAAACTAAAACCACGACCTTCGCCTCCCACACTTGCCGGTGCAAATGATATAATAGGAGCTCGGGATTATGCAAATATTTAATCGCGAGAAGCGCCTCTCGCGCCGTCTAATGGGAAGAAATTGCAGCGCCCGCAGCGGATTAAGAAGCGCCTCGGTTAAGAGCAACAGAGCCTTAAGCCAGTCCTTTTTTTCTCGACTCCCGCCACTTGTCGCCGAGATAAGAATTTAATTTTTAATTTTTGACCACTTTTAATCCTCATTCCGAGACTTCTTTTTTCGCCGACCGACGCCTCGTTTACGCCCGGAATTTCGTAATTCTTTAATGGTTTAATGAAGTTTCGCGCGAACTGCCGTCCTTGTGCCCTGCGCTAGTTTTTCACCGGGAAACCGCCTCTGGGTAATTCAGTCTACTTGCCGAAAAGACTAGTTAAAACGGCTGTTTTCGCGCTTGCTCTTATTTTTATTCTTATACAATAAATAAATAAAGTAGAAAAGATTACGGAAGTACAAAGAATTTCGTGCAGTTAAATTTAGAATTTCTTTCTCATTTGAGCAACAAAGAACTTTTTCACGACCATACTTTGTAGAAATTTCTGGATCCTTTATTTAGCTGCTGGAGCCAAAACAGCAGCTAGGACAATTTTCATCCGACGAACTATTTAATAGCCATAAACTCCCTAATAAAGGAAAATTTTCATTTAACTCGGCCCTTAATAAAGTTGCATGCTTAAAATTCCCGACAAAAGTACCCTCCCAAAAAAGGTAATTAACATTTAGTGCAACCGGGCAGCCGACGCGTGAGAATTAAGAACGCGCGCCGTCATCGTCGCTCCCACTTCTTTCCCCTTTCCTAGAATATAAACCCGGAATACACGATCCGCCTCGTAATAACCGCATAATGTACTTATGAATTTATTGAAAATTTCAGCGCAAGTCGGGCCCACCCTCGCGCATTTATATTCAGCGCGATAACCGCCAAGAATTTCTTATTACGAACTTTGTGGAAAAAGAGCTCCTAAAGCAGAGCACAAGGCTGGGGAGAGTAGGTGGAGCCCGGAAAGCTCACTGGAAACAATATTCCAAAGCGAATAAGTCGACTGCCATGGCATATATTGGGTTCGTTCACTCGAAACTTGGCTGGAGATATTATGGTGTGTGCCTAATTGTTTTCACTCAAAGTTATGAGGCGGAGCTTTATATTTTAAAAGTGTGCTCCCTAATAAAAGGAACAAAGAGGATCTTTGTGCCGATGTTTTAAATAATTACTATTTTAAAGATTTTAATTGCGAAAAATGTTTCTGCTCCAGAAAGCAGAAGAAAGTATATTTAATTTACAATTGTCCTTTTAATTTAGCAATAATTAGTTTACTCTTAATGAAACTTTCATTACCAAGCCACGGAGAAAAATATGTACTTTTAATTAAACCTCTGGAACCTTCAAAGTAATTAAAAAACGTTCTCCAATCCGTCGTCTTCCAAACTGCTCGCTCATCGGTGCATCAAATCTGAAAAAAACTCCGTTCCCGGAAGTCAAAAATTAACTAGTTCCCCTTCGCTTTAATCCATTTGATAAGGTAGCCCTCGGCGCATGTAACGCGCCAATAAAAAGTTCAGCCACTACGTGTGTATACTCGCGGGAGCGCGGATTCACGCGACTCCGCAAACAATTAGGTTAATTATTTAAGCTACCGAACCAAATGAGAGACGTAGATGCCGCGATAAAGAAGGAGAAATAGAGGGAGTTGGGGGCCGGAGAATGATGGATACGTGTTTATGTAAACAAGGTTTATTGATTATTCTCCGGAGACTCGTTTCGGAGGCGGTTTACTCCTGGACACGCTTTTTTTCGCGAGTCATAAGTTCAAAGGTAAACGAGTTTTCGGAATTGGGGGAGGGGAAGGGGTGTAATTTTAGGAGGCGTGCTTTTTGACTTTGGAGAGTTGATTGTAACGTTAAGAGATTTCAGTTTTTTCTTGCTATTCCATGTATGTAATGTCAAGTGGAAATTATTATTAAAACGTTGACGATGATTTATTTCTTCTATTATTTTAATAAAAAGTAGATTTAATTACGAAGCTATAAAAGTTCAATTGCCAATTCATGTTTTGAATGCGAAAAGCATGAATTTTCATTCACAAAAATGTCAAAATTGTTCAACATTCTCGGTCAGTTATTCCCACCTTGACATTTCGAACTTTATTTTTACAAAGCTTTGTTATTGAAGACATTGAGTGATAAATGTGACAGTTTTCATTTAAAATCAATTTTCAGTTAACCATTTCAATACCTCAATCGTTTCTCGAATAACCAAAGTCACGTTCCATTTAATTTATTCACTAATTCGAATCCTCAACAAAAAATTACCAATTCAAACCGCTTTAGAAGCAGTTAATTAAACTCAACTCCCCACTCTGCTTTTCAAACAAGACACCTCGGAACAAACCTCTCGAGTCTTCTCGGAAATCTTCGATCGAAAAAGCCCCTCCGTCAAACGCAGCGCCCTCCTGCAAGTCGCGTATCGCGAGGACATGATGAAAGAGAGAGCAGCCGAGTTATTTAATAAGCAGCTCGAGTGGGGCGAAATTCGAGGGGTCGAATAGTTGGGACCTGCAAACAAGCATTACAGTCGCGCGTATGTGTATGTGTGTATGTGTCTGGTGACAACAGCATCTCTTGTGGCGTCAAATATTGGCTCAGTGCGTGCGTTGATACACACGGACGCATTAATCGAGGGGCTCAATTTCGTTATATGGGGCGCTCAGGTTTTCCGGTTTTTAAACGAATTTTGAAGCTCTGCTGGAGGTTGCTGTATACCGAATTAAATTTGCTTTTTCCGCGGAGGTTTGATTTTCGGTTTTAGAAGAACTGCGAGAATTGTTTGGATGCGGGAATTGTGGTAATAAAGTGTGTTATGGTACCTGCTTTTTCTGTCGTCGCATGGACTATTTTTTGACGCAATGTTATCTGTAGCTTGAAAAAATTGTGTAATGCTTTGATAAAGGCTGTTTTGATTTGCGAAATGAAGTTGCGTTTGAGGAGGTTAGAAAGTATTACTTTGTTTATTTAACGATTAGATTCACGATTCTAAACGAAACATTCTCAAACTGGCAGCAGAATAAAATGCGTTAATTGCATTTTTTAGCGTTATCCCAACTTCATTCTACAGGCCGCTCTTTTTAGTTTTTCTCTGTTTCTGCCAAACTAAGTCGATCGATCGACTATACCGGCGATGCAGAGTTCGAGGAGATATATCTGCCGATCTATCATCCGAGAGAGCAGAGCGGAGTGGCCGAACGATGGATTGCCCGTTTTCTGAATAGAAAACATTTTTAATTCCTCGTAATGCTCCTGAATTATGGTCGAAAAGCGTGATGCATTGATGTGGAATTTATTAAAAGATGTTTAAACTTAAGGGATGAAAGTAATAAATGCAATAATGATTGGGTGTTAGTATAGAACGTACAGAGTTTTATTTGAGCTGCGAGTTTATTCTTCGTTCATGTCGACATATAGAAAATGGAACTACTTTTACAAATATTGGCATTTTCATGCCGGTGATTATAAAAAATGTAAGCATAAAATTTTTAATTAAAACTGCCTTTTACCGATTATATATACACACAATTGTCAATAATACACTGCACGTATACTTGACTAAATAAAGTACGTCATTATTAAAACAAGAGTTACTACATATCGTCGGTCTGGAATCAAAGGGTACAAACTCAGAATCCGTTTAAAGAAGGTAACAACTCGGAATCTTGTTGAAGAAGGTACCATCTCGGAATCCGGTTGAAGAAGGTACCAACTCGAAATCCGGTTAAAGAAGGTACCAATTCGTGCGCTAATTTTTTTCATGCCGATTTAGGTTGGCAACATTGATGAAAAATGTAAAAACTTTTGTATTATTTACAATTTAATTTAGTAGATAAATTAATAATAATTTATTTTTAATAAATTAGAGAATAGCAGCTGGTTCATGACTTCAGGATCTACATCGTCGATTTCTATTTAATTTTCCTTCTTTTATTTCATGTTATTGTTAAACATCGTATTAAAGACTGGACTTTGATCAGCAAGCACCATTTTGTATACTGGAAATTTCTTATTTCCTACGCCCAGTAATGCATTACTCATGTTTGCATTTTCCAGTGTTTTTTTTAATTTCTTACAAAATGAAAAAATAAAATTTGGCAATAGATATGCAGGAGTTTAAAAAATTAAAAGCAAATTTTTGAGTTTGTTTTAACAGAATACTATAAAAAGTAAAAAAGTTTTTACATTGCTCATAGATACTGCCAATCTAAATCGGCGTGAAAAAAATCAGCGCGCGAATTGGTACCTTCTTCAACCGGATTTCGAGTTGGTACCTTCTTCAACCGGATTCTCAGTTGGTACCCTTTTATTCCAGACCGACGATATTAACTAGGTAAACGTAAACTTCGTTTCCACCGTTGTCCTCCGCGATTATAAAACGTAATTCACTGCATAATTACGACCCACGACCATATTTATTCTAGGTTTTGGAAGCTAACATCGCTTTTTTAAGCAATAGGAAAAAAGCAAACATTAAATGCAGATGGAACTTTATTTTATTGATTTCCCCTTTGCCGGCTCTGTGTGTAATAGATTAAATTCGTGCGTATACAAGAGCCGAGTACGTCGATTTAATTGGCTTAAGTTGAAAAAAAGTTTCACAGAAAATTCGAATGTGCGACACACACCAGACGCCAATTAATCGATCGGAATAATACAAAATTGATTGACTAGAGTTTTATTAGAGCTCATATTAAGAACTAACGAATGTTTGTTCGTTTCTCCTTCGGACGTTCAGAATGCAATAAACGGCCTTTCTCTGAAAACTTTTCAGGTTTTCCCGTTTGTCAGAGTTTTTTCAATATACAGGGTGTCCAAAAAGTACCGGGACGGTCGATTTTCTCAGAACCGACACCAGGAATCAAAAAATGACCAATA
>JAWWEM010049151.1:0-12080 GCA_035582935.1 Ormyrus thymus
ATGTCTCGTTCGTAACACCTCGATATAGGGATTGCATGTTAAATTTCGAAACTTTGAATGTTTGTATTTCAAAAACGTTATCGCTGAGACCTCTAAAATTTTAACCATACATAGAAAATATTGTTTACAATATATATGTAAAATTTCAAAGGATTCGATCGACATTGATTTTTGGCACCAGCGTCCTTAAAAAAGCAATAAGTTGATAAACTATACACTTATAGGTATTATTTCTAATGTTTCAGTATTTCATTTTTTAATACTTTATAACTTAGATCAAGATATACTCTGTTTTGGTATTTTTTGTATGTTCATACTATAGCCTATTAAGGTATTTATTATGCATATTTACCCACGAACGCCAGTTTCTCTGTAAACTTCTTTTAACATTGTTGATATTCGAACTTCTTTCTTATCGGCGGATGTAGCCGAGAGCATTATTCTGGTTTTGGCAACGTCTAGGGGTGTAGTTATTGCAGCCGACACGGTTACTGTAATTGTGCAATGAAAATAAAATTAATTGTTAATTCATCATATGTAAGGTGTTTTTTTCTTAATGTGCCATCAATCATTTTTCATTAGTGCTTAAATATAGCATGTTCTAATTTTTTTATCTCCTCGACTCTATTGTAATTTAAAACAGCGTCAGTTGTATAAGCAATAATAATTCAGAAATAAAAATTCGGGAACTAATTTTTACAAATACGATTTTTACGTAATTCAGTCGAGTTCTGTACCTGAAGCTGCACCGGCAGCGGCTCCTTCAATAGGTGTGCAATTTCGTCGAACTTTGTTTGTCCAGCAAAGCTTAAAGTACTCCCACAATGGCATTTGCACAAGTCCAAAAGGTAAATCTCGAAGAACTGTACTGCCGTAGCCCCGAAAAAGTGTCCTCAGTTTTAATATCTTTTCTTCTCGAAATGCTTGCTGTCGTTGTTTAACTACTTCGACTGGTACTCGGATTAAACATGCAACCTACACATTAACATTTCTACTAATTTCCATTCTAATTCGTGAATGATACGCGGAGAAAAATGTTTAAGTTAAAATTGCTATATTTTTTATGAATCGGAACACAAACTTGATTTATGCAGCAAATTTAATATACTGGTATGAATATTCAATGCACAATGCATCAAAAAAGGCTATATAATATAGTAAAAATTATACAAATAAACAATGAAATACATTCGGATAAATTTTGGTATACGGTATACTAAAATTTAAGTAAATTCTGTATCAAAAAGTGCTATACAATGTAGTAAAAATGTATAATGCAATATACGTTCGGATAAATTTTGATATAACGTAAAATATAAAATTTAAGTAAGTTTCTGCCAAGTACATGCAGATAAATTACCAAATATTATGAATACAACGTAAGGACTACCGGGACCACTAATTAACGTGTCTAATGCATGAAAGTTCATACATGTTACATTAAAATTCAAGGTACTATTTTTCAGGTAGGCGTAATGAACCATCGCGACAATTTCAATGCTTATTTTCATATAACTACAATCATTTTTAAGTACAAGTTATAAGATGACTTATAACTGAAATCAAAATTTTTCGGTAGTAAGCGTTGCGTAGCGTAATTGTGATACATGTATATATATATAGTTGTCAAATAAATAATTAGCGCAAATTAAAAAGTGAAACACGAGTAAATAATCACTGAAGAATACAATTACAAAAAAAATTTTTAAGAAAATGAATATGTATAAAATTTAATATGTGGCGTAGTAATATTTAATATACCGTATAGTAAAATTTAATACACACTATAGCAAAATTTGTTAATCTGAAATTTCCTATAGTTTATACTAAAATTTAATATACATTGTCTCCAGGTTGGTATAAAATATAGTAATTTTTAATAAAAATTATAGGAATTTTTACTTAAACATTTTTCTTCGTGTACTCGTAAATATAATGGTAATGCTAATTAAAACTTAATCGGTATTTTTTTATTTTACTAAGACTAAGATAATGTAAAAGAATACTCTACTATTTGAACTATAGAAAAAAAATTAGCTCTATCGCTAATAGCGCACTCTTGAGGTGTGAAGTAATGCTGTATTATCTTACCATTTCGCCGCATGAAGCAGCGCCCATGTGAAGAATTGAATGATACTGTAGAGGGAAGTATGGTTGCAGCAAGTGCTTGATCCCGTCGTAAGTCACGAAAAACAGGGCGGCTGCAGATGAAAATATTCGTTGCAAATATAAGTACATGTCTTTCTATACAAAAAATGTTTGATCAATAAGATAAGTTATTTATAAGTTATACCCGCTGGTGCAGAACCTATCAGGACCGGCACAATTCCTCGATAAACTTGCTTGAAACCCCCGGATTCGGAGAATCCATGCTGACTCTGTAATCTAGTCTTAATTGTATCTAGAGGGAACAATACTATATCGCACACTACCCCTGCAGCAGCACCAGACTGTAAATGACAATTGGAGATGATTAAATCGGCGATGCAGTCATGTCATAATAAGCTAGCTAGTAGATAAAGTTGATACTAACGATCAGGGATGTGAGAAAGACGTTCTTTGTGTCATTAATTTTTGTTTCTGTATGAAGCATCTTAATGACGATACTGACTCACCGAGGCTCAAGGTCTTAATCTCATGAGAAACCACTTGACTGACTGATCGCCTTGGCTTTTTAGACATGTAGATGCCAGAGGCTCTCTGAGGGATGGGATGGAGTGGGTCTCGTCGATCGAATTCTCTAAAAACTCTCGAAAAAAAGAGATCGCGATGACTTCTAACCTCTACGCCACTCAGAATCGGCCGCCGGATGCAGAAGCACTGGAGCAGACGACGAGTTTTCCCCTTCCTCCGGAGCACCGCCGCCGTTTTGACGTCACACACATGCGCGGAAATCACGTGTGCGAAGGTGCTCTCGAATTTATTGAATTCGCGCCTTATAATGTATTCGTTACACCTGTATATAATGCAATATATGCAGGTATATTGCATTTTTTATGACCGGTTTTGAGGGAGTGAGTTGCCTTGCAGTCGAGTATCCCCTCCACATTTTATTGCTTCAATCACGCAAAATGTGCAGTCGATAAACGCAATTTTACTGAGCTTTCACTGAAAGAAAAACAATTATGAAATATTAATTGAAGAAAATAAATTTTTTGCCAGTAACTAAAACATTGCGAAAGTATATTTTTAAGCTTTGCAATTTTAAATTTTATTGTTCATCTGTGAAATATAAATCAGATAAATTACGTAAAATAAAAATAAATTCGTTAATTATCGTGAAATCATATGGCTTTTTATCAATTTAATACGTAGGTAATTCGCTTCCAATAGATTAAAAAAAATTGATTGATGAAAGTGTACATATCAGAAAGTAAATGAAATAAAAAATATGTTTGCCTCAATCATTAGTAAAATTGTTATTTGACTAATGATTTATTTTAATAAAACCAAATTTGCAGTACTAAAAACTTTTCTTTGATTATGACAAAATGTGAAACTGCTAGAAAGGACTTTTTACTAGTATTGATTTAGTAACTAATTTTTAATATACGTATATGATTGAAACGTACATCCAAATTAAAGTAAACGATTCCGTGAAACTGATTTTAAAATTGAATAAAGAATAACTCCAAATTACATTCGAGCAATGAGTGCAGGATAATCAGTGCGATAATAACTTCCCTCCACTGAATCGTGCAAAGTGCACATGGACACGTGACGTCTGACGTAACACGCAAACGTATACAAATGCAGAGCCGCGCAGGCAGGTGGTGCGTCGTCTGCTATCTTCCGCGCGATGATCTTCTGTCTCTGTCGCAGTGCTCCGGACACGTCTCCACCAGCTGGCTGGCTGCGCGGGCGAGCTCGTGCGTATTTAGGGAAAATCCCCCTGGGTCGTTTGCCCCTTCCACCGCTGTGCTCGCCTTGAAAATATCTAAATTCCGCGAAGGCTCTCCGCAGCCGCGCCGGTGACAATTCGCGTATACACACACATGGGGGTTGTTGCGTCGTTATGAAATAGCACGCGAAAAAGAACCAGCGGAGAGTGCGAGGCTCACCTTAACACGATGACACATCGACTCGCCGACGTTGACAGCTCGTACCACTTCCTCGGAAATCTCATGGCGAAGCGGCGTTTTCTTCTGCTTGTTACTCTTGGCACCTTCACCTTCAAATGCCTAATTATATAACCTTAAAAATTGTTCTGCTGCCTATTGTTTCCTTCTCCAGATTTGTTTTTGCTTCTTTTCTTTGACGATACTGGATACTTGGGTAAAAAATGGCACCGAATATTCTTAGGAGCAGCCTCGAAAACGCCTCGTTCAACATTATCTTCCAGGTAAATAATGATTGTTCGTTGATTAACCAGTATTTTGGAGAACACTGCAAGAAATTGAGTCTAATAGATAATTTTTATGTGACCTTACATTTCATATTTTTCTGTTATTTTATTTAATGTTTTTGAAATGCTTATATTAGTTATGAGATAATGTTTATTTTTAAATTTATTTGAGTTTATTTGTTCAAAATAAATCATCTTTTGTTAGCTTAGTGTTTTTTTGCTATTTTTTGGGAAAGAAGTTTTATGTGAAATATTATCATTCAATAAAATTGTATTTAAATACTTTTTTCTTTTTAGATAATGTGTCGAGGAGTTACATTTGTATTAAATGCTTTTGTGGTTAGACACGTTGGACAAGCAATTCTTGGGGTGATGAATGTTCGTCTTCTTTTGTTAGAATCCATGATCCTTTTTTTATCCAAGGAAGCATTTACGAAAGCATGTCTCACAAATACTGCTGAACATAATTGGGCTCAAGTGGTCAATCTACTATGGTTAACGTAATTATCAATTGTAAAATTAATATATAAAATTAACATTTCAGAATTAAAGTGTGTATCATTATTATTTTATAATTTCAGTGTTCCCATTTGTGTTGTAATGTCTGTTACTTTTGGATACATTTGGTTATTTGTTTTACAAACTTCAGAGACTTTACCACCTTATTACACCTTTGCTGTATGTGCAGTTACAGTTTCTTGTGTGATAGAGCTATCATCACTGGTGGTTCAATTGATTGCCAGTGCATTTTTATTTGTTAGGCTTAGGGTAAAGTATTTATTACTTCTGCATGTAATTATAAAGTAGATCCATTTAAAACAGAATTCTGAAACATATTAATCTTATGAAATTTGTAATAGACACTTTTATATTGCAAAGTGCATTGTATATAATCATCATATTTTAATTATGTATTTACTTATTATATTTTATTATATTAAATCTTTTTCATAGATGTAAAAATTTTAAATTTTCAGATTGTTTTAGATACTATTATGATAGCCCTTAGAACTGCAACATTTGTTTTTATTATTGTTTACAATCCAGAAAATGCTCTCTTGGCTTTTGGAGTAGCACAATTAGTAGCTGCTGTCTTTTATACAGTAAGCCACTATGCATACTTTCACTATTACATTAAGCGAGTAAAAAGGCACAAATTAAAGAGAAGGCTATCAATGAGTGATGATGGAACTGAAGAATATGTTGAATCAGAATTTCCTTTTATGTCAATCAAAGATTTTTTACCAGGTGTACTTGAAAATCACGTAAGTTTACAGTGTAAGCACTAATAATTAACAAATTAACTTTTTTTTCAAAAAACATTTGTAAACATATATTTATATTTACAGGAAACATGTTTGGATAGAAACCTCTCTATTCTTACGTGGAGTTTTTTTAAACAAGGAATACTTAAACAAGTGTTAACTGAAGGTGAAAGGTTAATTATGACAATTTTGCCAGTATTAACATTTTCAGAGCAGGTGACAATGCCTATTCTATTTTTAACTTATAATGTAAAATAACTATACAGTGGATCTTATAACGAATTCAACTATTTTAGGGAGTTTACGAAGTCGTGAATAATCTCGGTTCATTGGCGGCTAGATTTATTTTTCGTCCTATTGAAGAGAGTGGCTATTTTTACTTTACACAGATGGTTCAGCGTGATAGGCCAATTTCTCGACAGAATCCATCCAAAGTTCAAGAAAGCTCAGATGTATTGCGATATTTGTGCTCAGTAGTAACTTCAATCGGGCTAATAGTCTTGGTCTTTGGACAATCCTACTCGTCATTATTGCTGTGGCTGTATGGCGGTGAAAAACTGATTTCTCCCTTACCAGTACTTTTGCTAAGAGCTCACTGTTTGGCCGTACTTTTATTGGGTATCAATGGAGTTACAGAATGTTATACTAATGCCACAGCTGACAGCAGTACAATCAACAAAAACAATCTAATTATGATTTACGAATCAATAGCTTTTCTAGGAGCCTCTTACCTCTTTGCTACATGGTTTGGACCTGTCGGGTTTATATTCGGGAACTGCGTAAATATGGCTTTGAGAATAGCACATTCGACTATATTTATCAATAGAAGATATTCAGAAACTCACTATCAGCCTCTATTGGGCTTAGTGCCGAAGCCATTCTTCAGCAGTAGTTTGATAGTAGCTGCATTGATCACTACATGCTCTCATGTAAGATATTTTTAATTTCTATAACGTACAGTGACTTATTAAGTGGAAAAAATTCAAGTAAAAATTTGTTTTTAGGCATACTACTTTCCAGATGACAAGTTTTTACATTTATTTATTGGTGTCATAATGTTTAGCATAGTATTCTTTTCGTGGATGTACGAGAATTACGACTTACTCAAACTCGGTTTAAGTAGGTGGATCGAGAGACGCAATAGGAGTACAAAGAGCGAATGATACTCTAAAGGCAATCGTTTTCCGCTATTGCGTTTATTTGTTATATTAAAGTCCTACCTTTAGGACAGTACAAAATTGTATATTTCTCTAAAGATATTGTAATAATAAGCTTTATTTTTTACAAAAAATATATTTTCAGTTTTATTATTCTTGTTTTATGTTCTATTTTATTCCAAGAACTGCAGAATATTTTGTTAGAAAATTATGCTTTTGTTAAGCTCAAAAAAGCTTGGCGTGTTTGCAAACCAGGAAGACTTGCTCCTTCTGCACTTTTAAATACACTGAGAAAATAAAGATTTAAGTTTTACTAGTTTTCATTGTAGTAGAAGGATAGATTCGTCTTCTCCTGAAATTTGTGCAACAAAATAGTAAAATGTACTAATTTTTCTAGTATATTTTACTATTTGAGGTAATAAAATTAATCACGCGTTAAAAATGACTATTTAAGCAGTTTTTTCAGTCGCTTCCTTCGATGTAGCAGTTTTTTCAGCCGCTTCCGTCGATGCAGCTGCAGCATTTAAAACTCCAACGCTGTCCCAAAATTGCTTATCTCCAAAGTTACCGTCGCTCTGCATTGTAGCATTGTGATCTCCAGCAATGTGCATGTAATCAAGCTTATTATTTTCAGGATCCAACTGTTTCCATTTAAGTCCCAAATCCTCTTTGCTGCGGAGAAATGGAGTTTATTAGCAACTACTATGATTGAAGATATTTCAAATACTATATAAAAAATGTTTAATTACTCAGATGTTATGGCTTCAACCCAAAAGTTTCTTATAAATTTCATCATGTTTGTATCTTCCTTGGTTTTAGTAGGAATTATGTAGTCATTTTCAAGGAATAAGAAAATATCGTCCAAGTGAGATACACCTGTTAAATCAATTGTCGATTAGATTTCCATGAATTTCACAATAATTAACTTGCTTAATTTTTTTGAAAAAATTGCAATTCGCAATTGCAATTCGTTTGTTCATACACACGAGAATCGTACACTTGAACATTTTGCGCAATTTAACATTGGTACAATTTATAATACAGATATATTTTGGGCTATCCTAAAACGTGAACAATTAAAATGTGTAATACAATTCTTACGTGCATATAAACAAACCCTTGTCGCACAATTAATATATATTTACACACAAGTTTTCAGTTTTATTTGAAAATCTTAAAACCCACTTTCCGACCTCGACATATACAGTTATCTCAAAAGAAAGCCTCACCGTAATTGAAGGTGGAATTGGACAAGGAGTCAGTCTGACTGCTCGCCGCCTTGTAGCTGTAGAAGTAGGTGTAAACGGGGCTCTTGTTGGCGATGGCCTGCAGCCTGGCGGCCTTCTCCATGACGATCCAGAAGGCCTCGTGCGTCTTCATGTTGAGCAGGCCGCGGAAGACGGGCTTCTCGCCGATGTTGAACTTGCTTATGCCGGGCAGGTAGTGGTCCCTGGCGGCGCGGGCGACCTCCGCGTGCTTGCTTATCGGCAGTCTGCGGTCGTACATGAGGGTGAGCGGCGTCAGGGTGAGCCAGTTGACGTCGGTGTACGTAAGAGCCGGCTCGTTGAAGGCGATACCTGGAGAAATTCGTTGTCAGTCGGAGCTGGATTGATTTCTCTTGGTTTTTTTTGTCGGGTGGTGAAAACTTGGGGCCGAAGGTCGTATGCAAAAATTAAATAAGTAAAATGAGCTGCCAGAAATGGTCTCTTTCTCTCAACTCTTTCGCCGGATAAGATTTCACAGAAAATAATTTCAATAAGAGTGCATTCCAATCTCCCGCGTGTAAAGCTTCTGCTGTAAAATCGCACGCTAATTATAAAAGAACGAAAAACAGTACTTGATATAGTAGAGCCTCCTTCGTCACTGACGACACCGGTAATCCAAGGCACATCGTAGACGTCTTTGCTGCGCAGAATTTCTTCGGGCGATCGGTTGATGAAGAACTCTCCCGTGCCCTTTTCAGCTACCGGCACGAAGAAGGGGTAGTAGTAGTACCCATTTGTCAGGTCCGACTGAGAAAGGTCAAATTTACGTCTAAGTTACAGATTAAGCATTCTATGCTGGGTTTTGTAAAGGCATATGTGAAACAGGGAGAGACAGATATTTTGCACTGACTGAATTAGTCTAAAATTTTCTTTGAGTTATAGAAGACAAGTTACAGAATTGTGATGATACTCCTTTTGAATGAAAATTCATCGTAGGATTTAATTTAATACTGAACGATGCAGTGTACAAAATCTGAGCATTTCAATCGATTTACGAAAGAAAGTTGCTATTTTCTTTCTTTCCTAATAGCAGATTAATAAACTCCCAAAATTTTACGACTCTGAAAATTTGATTTAATTTCATCATAATGCACGACTCGTTTCGCAATTCTAAAAGCGTCAATTTCCCCTCATCCATCTGTCTAATCGAACCGATCCTCAAAAAAAAAAAAACAAGCTTCACCCACCAAAAGTTGCCCGGTCGCATTGGCGATCGCCACGGCGGGCAGCTCCCTCAGGCAGTTGACCATCTTGGTGTTGGTCTCCGTCGTGCAGTTGGCCTTGGCCGCCAGGTCCTGCGCCGAGTCGAGGGGCTTCGGGTCGAAGGCCCAGGGCGAGATGGCGACCCCGCTGAAGGAGATGCCGTTCCGGAACAGTCCGGCGCTCATCGGCGACAGGTAGTGCAGCTGGACGCTGGTGCCGCCGGCGCTCGCCCCGGCTATCGTCAGCTTGGCGGGGTCGCCGCCGAAGGCGCGTATGTTGTGGTGGACCCAGCGGAGGGCGGCGTTCTGGTCCTTCATGCCCATGTTCCCGGCGACGACGTCGTCCTCCGTGCTGAGGAAGCCGAAGGCCCCGAGGCGGTAGTTGGTCGTCACGAGGACGACGTTCTTGTCCATGAGGTACTTGGCCTTGGTGTAGTTGCCGCGGCCGCGCTGGAAGGCGCCCTCGTGGATGTAGAATATCACGGGCAGCGGCTCGGTGGCGTTGCTGTTCGGGGTGTAGACGTTCAGGTAGAGGCAGTCCTCCTGGCCCATGATCTCCAGCGAGTGGTAGTCGTACTGGATGCACGTCGGCGGGTCCGCGTTCGCCAGGAAAACCTCGGACGAGGGCTCGGTGTACGGCACCGGAGGCTGGGGGCAAGTTTCAGTTTTGTTAAGCATGTGAGAAGTAAGCGCTTGTGGAGATTTTAGAGTGAAGATGACGGGCGTAGCTGAAATTCTTACGGACTTGATGATTGTGGACTGTAATTTTTCTTTCGTAAAGTTCAATTTTTCGATCGGAAATGAAATTTTACAGAAGAAGCAAACGATAAGACGCGCAACTCACCAGGAACCTCAATTTCCCCACCGGGGGATGAGCGAACGCGATCGCCTCGTAAGCCTCGTACTGATTTCCATCGAAGGAGGTCTTGTACTGTCCCTGATAAACACCCGTAATAGCCTTAGCCGTCGGGGCGCTCTCCTCGGCTTTGGCAGCCGGAGCGTCCTCCTCGGCCCTCGCGACCGACGCTGCGCAGAGGACGAGGAAAGCAAAAGCCAGTCCAGCGATTCCCTTCATGGTTCGCCGCTTCCAGTCGGAATCGACCTGACCCCGGAGACTCTGAGACGGCGAGAACGACTCGAGCGCGCGCGCCGATTGCTTTTATAAGCGCAGCTTAAAAATGCGCGCGGCTCCTTTGCATAACATTCTGACGCTCGCGATTCGATCGACCGATACCGACTGGAGTTCGGGCTTTTTTTCTTTACGGAGCGATACGGGTAAAGGAAACTGCAGCGCGAACGGTTCAAGTACAATGCTGCGAGTACAAATGGATAGTTCGGCCGCGGAATATTAAATTTTTTCGTCATCTCTCTTAGGCGTGGAGTATCAAGGTCATGATTAGAATACGAAAAGTCAGTCGAGTATCGGAGCTTTGAGTCAATAAGCGACTTATCAATAATTGGAATTGCTAACTGCTCGAAAGCGTTTGAAAACACCGAGTATTTTTCAAGCTCGCGCACAAAAATTGTATGCAGAAGAAATGCGTTACTGAAAAATATATATGCTGAAGTTAACATGCGAATTCTAGGAATTGCTCGCGTTAATAAGCTGCATTAGAATTGCTGACTATTCGAAAGTGTTTGAAAACGCCAAGTATTTTTAGAACTTATATATATTACTAATTCTATTTAAAAAAAAATGTATTACGGAAAAGTATTTAATAAAGTTACATTAAACAATGTTTGTTTTTTAAGAAAAATTCATTTATTTCTACATGTATTCTCGTAACAAATATTTTTTACAAAATTTCAAAAATATTCAATTATTAAATTAATATAGTCAGTATAAATCTTTAGGTAGCCTTTCAGTTTCAGTAACAAGTACTCACTTTTTTTTCTTCTTTTCTCCATCCTTTTCATTCTATGATTAAACTCCTGCACTTTTTGTTACTGAATAAATTTCATTATAGCCTCTTCATGATTATGACATTGAATTTGTTTAGTTTTTTTGTTATTAACAAATTAAATTCGCTCATGCACTTTTAAAATAACATTAGGGTAACTACCCCCTAATCACCAGAACTGTCAAGTAATTTTAATAAATAGAAATCAGAAAATCTGTAGGTAGATGCATAAATATTTTTGTATTATTTTGCAAATTATTGTTTAGTTAAGATTATTATTCATTTATTCTGACTTTGTACAAAACCGAGTATTATTAGAGGGAATACTGGTGTACTTTGTGTAATTCGCAAAACTTTCAGCTTCGTCATCTTAATGCAATATATAATTAGTTCATTAGTCATATCAGCGACAACATATCAACTATCTATCAGTAAGGCACAAGATACAGCACTTTTTCTCTAGTTTGAGTTGCCTAAATTGCATTTATACATACATGTTGTTTTTCAAGAATTTAAAATTTTTCACCACTTTAGAGTCGAAAAATCCGGAAATTCCATCCTTGAATCGAACTTGAATCAAGTAAGCAGCTCTTGTTCGTTAAACTTATGTACAACGAACCTGTTGTCAAGTCGGGCGGCTTTATTATGGTTTTGAACGTGGTCCCGTTAACAAGGTAGTCACTAAAGCGCTGTAATTATTTAAAGCTGCTTCTGTATTACATACTTTCTTTCAGAAATTAAAAGCTTTTTAAACAGCATTCAACTTTCTTCGAACGTCAGCCGGTTAAGAATGCAAAATACGAATGCACTTTTAGAAATACTAATGTTATTATATTAGAAATACTATTGCAGTCTAACGAAAATTATATACTTACGCTACGAATAAAGTCAGATTATTTTCAACAAGATATTTTTATAGAGAACTTGTACTTTAAACGGATACAT
>JAWWEM010049162.1:0-12078 GCA_035582935.1 Ormyrus thymus
ATTTTATCTATCAGTTCGTATTTTTCTTTTTCATTTTTTATGGATTTAAAAAATCGCCGGAGCCACCTTAAGCGCGCGTGGGTGTTCATTCAGGAAATTTCACGTCTACCCTACTGAGAAGCCTTTTTATTTTGACCAACACTCCTTAGGTGGCTTTTTGTTATCGGGCAGGGAGACTTGACTCGAGATTGATGAAAACGCGTTGACTCCCCCCACCCCGCTTTGTTGGCGGTTGCATAAAGAGATGCTTTCGATGAATCCATTAAAGTAGAATCGATCAACTGTGCGCTCGAGAGAGAGAGAGGGGGTCTTTGTGCGCGGTTTTCTCTGCTCTGCATTGTGACAAGTTTTCTAACAGAGTTGAGATTGAGAAAGGTATATTTTCCACGCGTTTTGTGCGCTCGGGTAACTGTGTTTGTTATACTTTTCATTCGCCCTCAGCAGGTAGGAAAGTATACATTTAATTCATCTGTTCACTTCATCAAATTTTGTTTTGATTCCTCAAGAATTTCACAATTCTCGACCGTATACTTCTCGCACGATATCACTTTTAAATTATAATTAACTCTGACTTCGAAATCGCAAAGTAATCCCGAGCCACAGCATCCCCTGCAGCCGATCTCGACACCGGCAAGCAGCGATTATTACGAACAAACACCGGCGCTCAACTCCTTACCATTACCGTTTGCACCCTCGCTGCGCTTACGCACAGCCAGTCCCGCGGTATCAATTAGCAACTTAATAGGCCAATTAAAGCCGCGCGCGTCCATAAAATAAAGACAATACGCGCGGCCGCCGTAAACAATGGGCAGAACAGTCGGGCGAGCGGTCGCCTCCTCCTCGCTCGGCGCGCGTTTCGTTAATTAACATTAAGGGCAGAGCGCGGCCCGGTGCCGCATGTTAATTGTAACGAGAGCCCGCTGTCAACCTGCAGGCTTGTCGGCAGGCGCGTCTCCCACGTGCCTTCGTGCGACGAGTCCGGGCCGTGGATGTCCGTTTGCCGCTCGGACTGTTGCTTTCGCCTCTTTTGGATGTCGCCGATCGGCCGCTCTCCGACACTTGACAATGAGTTCGAGGGGCTTTTTTCGCTCGCTGGAAATGGAGCGCGGATATTCTTTGTGCTGCGGTGTGGGCGCTTTTCAGGAAATGCTTCGATCGCGGCGAATATAATTTATCGATTAGAGAGAGAAAAGTGGAGCAGATATAAATTTAATTGCGTATTTAACGGTTTTTTAATAACGTCATTCCGAAGAATGGACATCAAATATGCTCGATTTGCATTTTCAAAGTTTTTACGAGTAATGCAGCGATTTTAGTTACGACTATAAAAATGTAGTTTCAATACCGTTACCTCGATTTTCCCATAGCATAATTTTAGAATTAAGTTTACAAAAAAGTAACTGCGCTTTCGTAGCTCTACTTCAGGAAGTTCTAATCCGTAAACTATTACTAAATAAACACTAAATTCAGCCTATAATCCGCAGTTAATTAGCGGCGAATACTAAACTCCTAGTTCAAACTTCCTGAAAACTCATTCAAATAACCGCTTCCCGTAAAACGGATTCTGCCCACCTCTCGAATTTGAGGCGCATAAAGTTCACTCTCCGCCGTGTGTTAACAAGCATCTTCTTTCTCGGCCTCGATACCGATCTAAGCAGCTAGACTCGCGGTGTAAATACTTATATAATTATCGTACTCGTCGGTCGGCTTCATAAATCTCGTCGTTTATAATACTAAAAAGCCGGCAATTTACCTCGGAACGGATAAATATTTGTCTCCGTTACGGCATAAGCAGCGCGAAATATTGCGCAATTAGGCGCGCGGCGCGGCGCAAGACGGCAGGCGTAAACTGGTTTCCCCATTGGAAAATAGTTATAATACTCGCGCAGGTAGTCGCGGGGGTCAACCCGATCGCGAAAAATCTCCGGCCGCCGAGGCCGCTAATTAACACGAGCGGATAATGAAGCCCCGCCGCACGAGCACGCACACACCTCCCTTCCGGTTCTTTTTTTGCTTCCGCTCGGCGCGTCGATCGCTGGCTTTTCGCGAGCGCGCTCGTCTAATTAGTCCTTGCTCCTCGCGCGCGTCATCGATTTCGTTTTGCCGCCGGACCGCGCTGGTCTTACGCGGTACGTAAATTAATCGCCGCGGCTGGGCGATTCAGGTTCTTTATTAGATTAATATTGATGTGTTAACTGGTTTTTATTGATTTAGTATGCTTGTTTCTCCGTTCATTTTGAGCAATTAATGTGCAATTTATTTATTAGTACTTCAGTTTCAGTAATAAAGTTATTAATTATAGATTAAGCGCGCAACATGAAGTAATATTTTTTTTGAACCGTTAGATAGCAGCTTGGATTAATGATGGTCCAAATTTCAAGATAAGTAATAAATAAATCGCGTTTCACAAAGTCCACTATGTTGCATTGCACCAAACTTTACAGAACGATAAACAGTAGACACATTACTTAGTCGACAAAAAAGCATAACAATAATTCACCCTCGTATTCATCTCCCCAATCTCGAAGAGCCGCTCGGGCAAGTTAGCTCAATTTGAGAAAAGCAGCAGTAGCCGGCAGAGCACTCGGCGGAAATGACGGCGGAGCGGGCTTGTTAAACCTGCAGTATCATCGAGATCAAGAGCAGCCTCGCAGCCCTGCGCGCGGGGAATTAGTCGCCGCGGCCCGGGGATACCTGCCGCGCTTCCAGCGGCGCGGCTTAATTCCAATTCTGGCATTCATGCCGCGGCCCGGGGCCCCGCTTCCTGTCCATTCGCGCTTGCGCGCCGCGTGTCCCATCAGCTGCGATTACGCATCCGGCCCTCGAAAGGGCCCCCGGCCATTCAGGCCGCCCTTCCTGTCTGCGCGCCGAGACGAGGGACCGAGTGCGGGATCTTCCCCGCGGAACGACGCGCTGCTAATGTGGGCTTTATGCGGTGTCCTGCGAGGTGACGGCGGGGCGATGGGAAGTGAGGCTTTTCTGGATTAGGGATTCTTCTTTTTTCAGGGAAATTTTGAGGAATCATCGAGTTCGGAGAAATCGAGGCGTTCGACATCGTTCGGTTGATTCGGAAGTGGGTAAGGAATATGTAATAATAGTCCGCGTAAATGTTTTTTTTTTTTTTTTAATAACAACAGTTTCCTGATACCGTTTCATACTTGTCACAGACGTGCTAGTAAAAAAGGATTCGCGCAAAGGGATTGAAGATTCATTTGTTAAAAATAAAAGCAAAGTGGAAAGGGTAACTTTAAAAACCCACTGAGGATTATTAATGCACTTCCCGGCGTCGTTGAAAAAAATTCCAAAGGCCACTCGAAAAATCATAAAGTATACACCGAGAGCTTTAATTCACGAAGAATTCCCCGGAGGTTGTTTATGGCAGGTACGTATAGTTTAGCGCCAAGTCGGCGGGATGGCAATGGGCCATTGTTGGGTGGCTCCCTGGTCCGGGGGCCCTTCTTTTTGCGGCCCCGGCTGATTTCGGGCCGCTCCTTTTCGTCGCGGAATTTCAAACCGACGACTATCTGCCGAAAGTGCGCTTTTGACGAGCCGTTCAACCTGTTTCTCCGCTGCAACTCGAGAACACCCTGATTTATCGCACTTCCGTCGCTCGCTCCGCGGCCGCTTTCAATCAAGTCGCCGGGCCGCCATTCTTTCGCAGAAGTCCTTTTAATTTCGGGCCCCCGTATATATTTCATTAGGCTCGGGATTCTTAAATTCTGGGATTCCGAGAGATTAACTTGTGCGGGTTAGAGAAAGGCGACCGCGTCGTAGCTTTGCATTGTACAAAATTCAGCAAAATTAAACGTTTCGCCCCGAATGTTTAAAAACATTTCAATTAATAAAAATGAATATATACATATCTTATCATTCTGTAAGGCTTAAAATCATTAGACCAACATCCCACATAGTCCTTAAAATATTAAAAAACGAAAAGCCTCGAATCCTTGCTCCTATCAGTGGACGTTCATCAAACCTCCTTTCAGTCCTCGATCCGAGCATCTAGTCCGCACCTGAAACGGACGGTGGGCCTTTTGACAAGCCCGCCGCGCCATCGGGCATCGCGCGAAATTAGGCCCTCGTCAAAAAAGGAGGGGGGGAAGGGGCTCGGCTCTTAAAATTCCGGCATCGATGATGGATCCTCCTGCGCTGCCGAGGCTCGCGCGCGGGGACAAGCGTCTCCTCGCATATCGACGGCGTAAGGCGCTCGCCGTGTACGCGGCTTGTAAGCCGCTCTCGCTCGACTTGCTTTTCGTGTCGGATCTCCCGGCGGATTTTAAAACTATGTGTCCCGGCGAAGGCGTGCAAGGCTGATGCGCGACCTGTCGGCCGCGGCAGCGCTAAGTGATGTATTTACATGCTTTATTTCTGGATTCTTACACCTCATCGGGGCCGATGACTGCTGCGGATTTTACGGGGCTTTTTCAAGCGGTCGCGACTCGAGGATGTTTTTCGAGTCGATTGGCGTTTTAGAAGGTAGACGATGTCAATGTTTTAATTATCATAAGCTGCAAATTATTTTCTATTTATAATAAATAGAATCAACGCGCCGTCAAGCGTCGATCAAGATTTCTACGAAGCAACATTTACGTTACATAATTTCCTGAAAGAAGCAATCTCACAGCAGCGACAAGAGCAAAATGCGCCGAGCTACGCATAAAGCACTCACTCGGTATCGGGAGGAATCTGAGGAATCCCTCCGTTCGTTCAAAATCTATCCCGCGCAGAGGAATCCATCGCGGCGACTTTCGCTTTCCGAGCTACACGCACAGAGAGAACCGTCTCTGGAACTGTCGGGTTATTCAACCTTTTCCTCCTCGCGTCTCCGCTTTCTTAGCCCCCGTCGTTTTTTTTTTCTTCCCCCGCCTCCTCCCCCCTCCCCCTCCGCGCGCTCGCTGTCGTCGTCGTACGCCGAGGATAAAGAGGAGAGGCGCACAATATACCAGATTCGTCGGAGATAAGTTGGCACGGTAGCTTCGCGCGCGTTTTATGCGCGATAGCCATCGCCGGTAACTCGATATTGTTTCACTCAAACAAATTAGGGGAATTTCTGCCGCTGCTGGCCTTTTGCCTTCTCGGAAAGTGAGCCGGCTCCGTGTCCGTCTTTCTCTGCCCGGCGTTTACAAGGGGCAGCGGGAGGGGGTCAGGGGGGGCTATAGTGGTTTCAACGCGATTTCGACGCTGAGACAATGAGCGCGGTGCAGGTACCTGAAACTGACCTCCTTCATTTTATGCGAGAGAGCCGAGGTTAGAGGTCGGTATATCTGATGCTAAACTTTGCGGGCTTCGCGGCTCTGCCTCTCTGCTGAGCTATTTTTCGGGTCTTCATGCAGCCGGGAGTCGTACGTCTATTAGTTGCGTAAAAATTGTTTTGGACTTTGATCGTTGCAAAATAAAAGGAATTCCGAACAATTTTACGCTGACGCAAGATTGAATATTTTTACGCAAACTAATACTCCGTTCAAATTAATTACATCTTCTTTTTCGGATAGCAGATCGTTCCGTGTGTGGTACACGGTATCTATGATCGGATAATTAATTACTCCGGCCGATTATGGGCTATTTAAATATAGTAAATCGAGATCGAGTCGGAGAGCTTAGCGCGACTCGATGGGACGATAACTAACGGAATATTATAAAGTTAAAACAGCCTGACGTGTCGTTTCGCAGATTAATATTCCCGCCCATCGAGGACAGGGCGTAAGAGCGACTCGAGAGCAAGATTAAAATCGCTCTAACAATACACATTTGAAGACACTTAACGTCGCGGCCTCAACACAACGTCGAAGCTGCCCCTTCCACCTCGCCCTCCCGTCTCGTTACGTCCAAAGATTCATGCGCCACTTTAGCAGATATAGCTCTGAAATCCCGCGGCCGATTATTAAATAAATGTAAAAGCCCCGCGCCTTTTACGGAGGAATTTATTGTCAACGCGCATTAACGCCAAGATATACCGCCTGGCGTAAATCATAACCGCGCGCGCGGAATGATTCGTCAGTATATTTTTTTAGGGTGGACGGGGGGAGGGGGCCGCGTGGCGTAAATTTTTTACCCTTAAACGTCAGCGCGATGACAATGATAAAGACTCGGCGAGCCCGTAAAAGAGAGCACAAGCGCGGTAAGCTCGTTTCGTAAATCACGCGGTGCGGAGCGGCCGGGGAGCGGTGAATCGCCCCGATGCGCGGCATTAACGAAAGCGTTACAGCCGTTGTTTCTGCCGATTCGGCGTAAGAGTCGTTAAAACGGATAATTAATCTGGCGGCCGAGCCGAGCGGTCATCGAATCGAGGCTGTATCAATTAATGCTGGAGGATTGGGTTATTTATGCCGGCCGGGCTACAGCTCACTTAGCGGCAAATGTACTTGCCGGGCAGCAGTCTTTTCTTTTTAATAGTGTTTTACGCTGCCGAGTTCGCCTCTGATTTTGTTCTACCGATTTAAATTTACGGACATTGTAGGTTTTTATTCACAATTTAAAGGCAGACATTTTATACAGTTTTATTTATTAAAATTTCAACTTAAAATGTCAACTAAACTTTCAACATCTGTTTTAATCAAAGACTTGTTCGAAGACCTGCTACATTTTGCTATTAGAGGTGGTCTCCAATGCAAAACAGATCTACACATTTGAATTTTAGATCGAGATTATCGTAAATGCATTAAATCAATAAAACCGTAAAAGCATCGGTAATGGATTAATTTTGCAACTAGCTTGTATTACCGAATGACAATGTTTCAAGCCACCTGACAGTCGTACAATTTTTAAAACAACATATCACGCATAAATCGTTACACCAACACCCTGTACACCGGGCGATCTCCTTGCAAAAATCAACAAATAAAAGTGTAAAAATTTCAAACGAATCGAGAGAAAAATCCACCGTCGCACAAATGCAGGTGTAAAAATCGGAGAGCTCGAATGAGGCAAAAAAAAAAATGACAAAATAGCGCGCACGTCACTCACCTCGAGAGAGCCAGACGTCGCTCCCTCCTGAAAAAGGCTCGAGGATTTTTGCCTATACGCTCGCCGCGCCGACGGTATCGGGTGTCGCGCTCCCCGCGGCCAATGCATATCCGCGCGCTCTCCCGTCGTCGGTCCTTCTGCGCTGATTAGCCGCGGCTCATTACCGTCTCTGCCCGGGGCCTCCGCGCGCGCATAACTCGAGCGCAAACGTGTCAAGTTCACGGATCGCTGCGCGACGTCCTCGCGATCTGGGTGGCGGCCGGGCAGATCGCTCCGGACGCGTGCATTGCGTGCGCGCCGACGTTAGCGGTGCAGCTACGAGACGCCGGACCGAGGAGGCCGGGGTAAGTTTCTAGGTCTTGGGCTGGAAATACGAGAGGAGAGGTGGCAGGAAGTGGAACGGTGATAATTTAGAAATCGAGGCTGCAGCTTTGTGGTTCGCGGGGAGATTTTGTTTTTTCTTTAAATTCGAATAAGATATAATGGCGAAGCAATTTGCGAACCTACTTCTTCGTGTGTGCGATGTGGATTTTATTTGGAAAAGCACTACTCGTGATTAAAAAAGCAGCGATGAGCTCAGCCTTCTATTTCTGGCGATAGAACCAGAGGCGCGACGGTCTAAAATTTATTCCTTCCTCTACGCCGAAATGTCAATCAAAAAGTCCTCGATACACTTAGCGCGTCTCTCCCGTCGCCCGGTAGCCCGACATCCTCCGACACATACCGTCGGGCAGAAAAACGGCGCCGCCTCGGCAGCGAGCACACACCCACGCAGGTCGACGGCGGCGCCGATAATGAGCAAAACCAATAACGGCGGCGCGTAATTGCGGCGCGATATCATCTGCGGCGGCCGCTGCTCTCTCACGGCAATGAAGACGCGCACCTCGCCTTATCCGTCCTGCACCTCACGGCCGCCGAGCCGAGATATGAGGCGTGTCTAATTGCCGATCGGGCAGGAAGACCATCGGCCGCTCTTGTGGAACGCCGCCCGATGCCACTTGAGCCCGTGGCCCTGGACTGGAAAGCGGGGAGGGGAGCTGCGGAATGAAGCGCTCACTTTCGGCTATTGTTTCGCGATGCTGCTTCAAGGAGAGAAACTCAATGGGACTGCTTTAATGGTTAGGCATTATTGCGGATATTGCCAATAATAATTATCGCGTTACTTTCGAACAAAAGCTTCGGGTTTCCTTTTCCATTTTCTTAAAGGACAAAATCTAAATTTAACTGATGTCGATATCTCCCGCTGAATTCCGCAAATTAAATCAACTATCAAGCCCACGTCGAATTTCGATAACTTCCAGTATTCCCCTCATACCGACCGAGATGCCGGCAGCTCGAGTATCTCGTTGAAAGAAAAAGGGGCGCAAATTAAATCAGCCCCGGCGCTCGGCAACCTGCGCGGCGACAAAGCACCGCGCAATCTGCCGACTTTGTGCCCGGCAATCAGGGAGCTCCTCCGCGTAAATCGCGACGAGGCGCGGAAGAGGAGCTGCCGGCGGCGGCGGCCTATCGAATCTCAATTACCCGAGATTAGCGCCGCCGCCTTCAATTTATCGCGCGGCCGATACGCGAGACGTTGCCGCGCGGCGAGGCGCTTCCGCCTCCGCTGGATGGCGGAAGGGACCAAGTAAATCATGCGACATTAGCGGAATTAGCATGAGGATTGCGGGGAGGAGGCTGGGAGGGAGATGTGTGATTGCAGGCCGCTCGGCTTGTACTGGAGGGTCTCATTTGCTCAGCGAGGAAATGTAAGGGGTAATGGGGAGTAATTGGGCCCTTTTTTTAGTTTCACCTGAATTGTCGAGTTTCTAAGTTTCAAGTACTGTGCAGTCGAAATGAGCAGGTAGTAATGCTAGTTCGGAAGGCACAAATGTACCTTTTTAAGCATTTTTAAAGCTACTCCTCTGAATTGACGTGTAGTTTCCAGAAGGATGGAGGAGTCAATTCTCTGCAATTACGAACTAACCAATCTCTCAAACTTTACGGCGCGCGCATTTAAAGCGCGATAACTTGAATGAAAACCACCTTAAGGTGGTTTAATTAAAAATGTCCTACGGAGCTCGTTCGAACTCCGCCACCCATCGGCGCTCTAATTTTCCATCGATCCCGTTAGAATCCAGCTAAATTAAACTCCATTCAGGCGGCTCTGCCGCGCATAAATCATTTCTCCTCCGAATCCCGAGGACTTTCTCGGCGCCTCTCCTCCACCGTCGCGAGCTGCAATTCCCACAAGGAAGCGCATTAGCATAGCCGCGCACAATCGCACCCGGACATCTCCTCCCGGCGCGCGTATCGACCGCTGCCAGTCACACTCGGCCGTCTCTTTCTCCCCGCGCGACTCGTGACAAACGACATTCCTGCGGCGGATTACACTCTCGGGCCTCTTTATCGCATTAAACGTCGATACGCCGGCCGATCAGATTCAGCCTCGCGATATATTCCGAGAAGAGCCCAGCCGAGATGCGCATGTATAATCTGAATTATAACAGGTGAGCGCGCGCGCGCGCGCGCTCGAGAGAGAGACAGAGCTGATTTACACCGCGCGAGCGATGCGCCCGGTGCGACGATTCGCCCAGTCATTCAGCCGGTATTTGTGGTTTATAGATTGTGGAATTAATGTTTGCGCGGCGAGTCGAGCGGGAGGACGCAGATAGTGCGGCTCATTTTTTCGTGGTCGCGCCTTCGAATAAAAGCTCCGACATTCGATACGCCCTCGGCTCGAAGTCACGTTTTACTCGATTGAACTGAAAACAGAGACTTTTCGTACGATATCCCTCCTGTACCGTTAATATATTCTTCGGAAATTCATTAGGAGTCATTTCATTGCGACTGCGAAGCCAGTCCGCAAACTCGAGCTTACCGTGTTAATCAGCGCGCGAGCCGTGAAAAACAGCGCGGAACCGTTAAGTACCCCAAAACGACATTGGCGTACATTAATCCAAGTACCTTAAACCAGCGACGGAGGGGTATATACGCCGCGCGGGGAAATCCTCTTTGGCGCTGGCGATTCCCGGCGATAGCCTCGGGGGGGATTTTCATTAGCGAAAAATTCATTTGCGCCGCGAGGCGCTAAATCCTCCGCGACCTTATACGTGCTTACGCGCCGGTAAATAAGGCCTGCCGAGCCGCGGCCCGTTAGGAAAAGAGCTCCGCTCCGGGAGTATACGTATACTTTTCTTTCCGAGGTCGGCGCTCTCCTCCGCGCATAGTTATAGATAAATTTTCAGGAGAGCTGCCCACCGAGGTATGGGGACGTCTGCGGTGGCCTAGTATTCTGCTTTCGGCGCGCGACTTTTAGCTTCGGGGGATTAGTGTGAGAAAGACTTCGGCCCGAGCTTGGGGAAAACGCGAATCGTCGCGCGGATAAAGTATCGGCTCAATTAGATTCCATAATTTATTATCGCTCTGGTTAGCATTGTAATAAACTTGGACGCGAACAGCGCAAGTTTATACATCTATTTATTAACCCGTCACCTCCCCGCAGACCAGTAGGCTCCAACGATAATCGACTGTGCGCGAAAAAAGCCACGAAACTCGTATATACGTAGAAGAAAGCGTCCGCGAAGCGAGAGAGAGAGAGAGAGAGAGAGAGAGAGAGAGAGAGAGAGAGAGAGAGAAGGAATGAAGCTCAGGGAGTCAAAGCACAAAGGCTTCCTGCTCGCCTTATTCGGCCCGGCACTCTCTGGCAGGGTCAGCGCCGCCGCGGCAGATGCTTGCGGTGGTCCGCGCGCGCGAATAAAGCAGCTCTCTCTCTCTCCGCGAGAGTCGTACTCTCTAGTACGGTGACAATTAACAGTCGCGGCCGGCCACAAATCACGCGGCTCGCGCTCTAATCACGAAGGCTACGAGGTTGGCGCTCCGCAGGCGATCGCGCGCGCTGCCCTCTAATGCGCTTAAAGGAGAGAGAGAGAGAGAACCGGCCGTAAGCCGCCGACGGAGCTTTATTATGAGCGGCCCCGGCCGCCTTATCGGGAATTATTGGCGAGCGAGGATGCGGTAGCCAGGTGGAGGCGCGAAGCGCAGGTGCCGATTTCGAGCGACACTTGTTTCTTTCCTTTTTATTAATAATTCTCGGGTTATTTTTATGTCCGATAACGTCTAAGAAATTTTAGTTTTACGGCTAAAAATTTGAAATTTTTAAAAAGCCCCTTAATTGTCACAGATAAAATATTAAAGATTTATCATTTCAGTTGAAGAAAACGATCACCCACCAACCGTAAGCTCGCCAACAAATAAACTCGTCCCGGTAAAGATTTCGATCACGAGAGCTTGTAGACCCCGTTAATTACTTTCACAAATCCCGGAGAGCGGGAAAAATCACGCACGCAAGCCATCCATTCCAGCAATTGGCTTACAAGCCGCAGGAACAAAGCGTTCGCGTCGCGTGGAAGCGACGACACTTTCGTAAAGCCGACAGGCGTCGCACGAAGATCGCCGCTGTCTCCCCCCGGCTAAACAATAGAAGAAAGAGCCGCTCCGGCTCTCGTCTCGCCAATCAATTAGCGTACAAATGAACCGGGGGAAAAACAAGAAGGCTTGATTTAAGCGGCCCACAATGCCCGAGAGTCCATCACGCGAGTCCTCCCTCCCTCTCTCTCTCCTCTTAATTAACCGCGGCTTTTCCCTCCGCCGACGACGGGATATCGGAGCTGTCGCGCGCTCCGAAGTGCATCTCTTGCACTTTGTAGCTGCGTGAAAAGCGCGGCTTTTCGGGACAAAGACGCGGAGTGACGACGTGTCTTGGGTGGCTCTCGTACGATTTCACGGGTAACGGTGGCGTTTTTTTCCCCCGTCGAGCGGCGGAATAGTGTTTCGAGGTGTTAAGTGGGTCGAGGGAATTTTATCGGACGGCTTATTGTGCTGGACAAAGGGCAAATTCATAATACCGAGGTAAACTTTCGTCGCGTCTGGACTTGAGATTTATCGATGCTTCGGATTAAAGTGATGGAATTACCCGTATTTTATGTCCAATAATATATAAGAGCGCTTCTTTCTTCCCTCAATGGTTATGGGTATATAGATAAATTTAATTCTGTTCTACACGGAGAAAAATTTTCTAGAAAAAATTACAATAGTACATTTTAATTTGATCATAGACTGCAAAAATCCTAAAAA
>JAWWEM010049173.1:0-12076 GCA_035582935.1 Ormyrus thymus
ATGGATATTAATTAAACAACATTTTACAATAAATTTCTTATATTCTTTTGCACATCTGCAATAATAACGTTTTTAAGTTTAATACAAAAGTATAAAAAAAAGTACATTAAATAATAAAATAATACATTTTTATGCAATACGAATAAGTAATTTTAATGCCAACTTTTTTTAATTACAAGTAAGCCTGCCAACCTTCATAGAGTCGGCTTAAATTTGTAGGATCACGCGCTTGCTGAATAAGTCTTTCTACTTGACCAGCGATACTTGAGACAACTCCTTCTTCAATTCCTTGTAATTTCTGTTGAACACGTAAAAGGGCTCTTTCTGCTAATTTATTTGTTTCTATAACTCCAACTGTAAATGCATATAAAATGTTTCAATAATTAAAAATTAGCTATTTCAAGAGGATGCGAGATACTGAAATTCCAGTTTTTGAACTTTTCAGTCTGATTCTAAAATTTTCGTAAATGTTTCATTTAACCCTTTGAAGCACAGCTTCGTACCGCACAGCGGTACCTCCGAGTACCATCAAATTTACCAGCTATTTTTGTTCATAAAACTTTTGTCATTATTTATAGGTACTTTCAGGCTTTTCTGACACCTAAGATGTTTCCCTAGAATATTACTGAACATAAATTGTTATTTTATTTGTTATTAAACTGTTATAAATAAACAAATAGTAAAAAAATCACGTTATTTTAGAAAAAAAATCATTTCCCAGCTTATTTATGATTCGATTTTCATGAAAATTCATACTAGAATTAGAATTTTCATTTTTCAAAACCTATAAATTTTTTGATTCGCCAGTTTGAATTTTGAAAAATGAAAATTCTAGTTGCAGATTCGTATTCAGCAACTCCGAAAACCCCCGAGTAAGATTTTTCGGGCAAAACAAGCCAATAGAAAAATGTGTGCTTCAAAGGGTTAATCTATAATAATAACTTTTCAAAGAGATACTTCTAAAGAGTTCAAAATGAGATTAGAAAAGTACATGTACTATTAGTAACTGTATAAGTAAATAATAGATTCTTTCACATCTACTTAACTAATTTATAAGCGTTATAATAATTTAATTCAAAAAAAGAATTAATTTTAATAATTTACTTGGATTATTGCTGTCTTTATCACTAGAATGAGAGGAATATTCGCTTTGATAGGTAGCTGCTTTAGCTGGAGTTATGGCCCAAGAATAGAGAGGATCATACAATAAAACTCTTAATAGAGTCACGATTATTTCTTTTTGTTCACGGAGTACAGTCATAGTTTCTTCACAACACCGTCTCATTGTACCTTCGACACCAGAAACTCCCATGGCTACCTCTATATCTCTAGTGAGTCTAAATGGTACTGTTTCTGGAGTTGGCAAAACTTTACCTTGCTCAAAGGCTATTCCTGAAAAAGTAAAAACAATGCATTACAAAAGTTTTTCAATTATTAAAATAATAGAAAATAATATAAGTTTTTTAAAATTATTTTACTTTAAATTACATAAATTTCTTACCAAAATCTATATGGACTACTTCTGCTGTTGATTTATCAATCAAAATATTGGATACATGTCTGTCTCCAAGACCCAAAATATATCCGATAATTGAAGACGTCGCAACACTAATATTTTTTGCAAGACATTTTATTATTTATTGGCTTGTAATAAAACATCAGATAATGTAATTTGTTTACCTTCGAGTATATGCCAAGCGTCGCTCAAACCATGTTTCAGGCGATAAATAGCTTTCAGTGAAAAAATGGTGAAATGCAGGATGTACATTTTTACAACAGTCTATAAAAATTTTATATCTTTTCTTTGCATCTTTTACTGCCTAAATTTAATAAAAAAAACATTGTTGATAATTTTAATTATGATTAATAATAAAATAGATGTATTTATATGTTATATAATTTTATTTCTACAAAAAAAATTTAGGAATTCAAATTTCTAGTGTTAATAGCATAATCACTTTGTAATAAAATTAACAAATAAAGTTAATATATCATTTAATTATATGTGTGTGTGTGTGTGTGTGTGTGTGTGTGTGCGTGCGTGCGTGCGTGTGTGTGTGTGTGTGTGTGTGTGTATTATGTATATATATGTATTTTTAAAATCCTTACAGAAAGCCTTTTTCTACAATCATATGGTGCGTAATCTTCAGGGTAATACTTTCGGTGAAGACCTGGCGTGCGAGTAGAATTATCACCTGTAAGTATTAAACTTAAAGGTACGGTATTTTCACACCACTGTAATACACCAGATCTCTGAGTTAAAGGTACAACTTTGTATGTGTATACATGAAGCCTTTTTTGTCTTGCTTCCTTATTTGATTTGAGAAGTGAATTCATGACAGTGAAAACTTGCTGCATAACAGCATCTTGACGCAAATCATCTTTTCCCTACCAAAAACCAGTAATAATTAAAAAAATATTTTTTCTATAATATATCACATAGTATTTATAACAAAACAGTTAATTTATTTGAAAATTGATGAATTTGGCATTGTTACGTCCCAAGACGTATCTTTTTCACATTTAAATAAATTTCCAAAATCACTCATTAAATTCCGAAGTATTTCATCAACGGCAAATTTAAAATTTCAAAATTAAATTTAAGGCCAAATGTGAAAAAGATACGTCTTGGGACGTAACAGCATATAAAATATGCTTATTTAATATATTACTTCACATTAATATTGGTAAATGTAATATATAAATGGGATCTTAAACAAAAAAATTATTAAAGAATTATTACTTTAATCAATTGTGGTCGTTCAATTCCATCAGTTCCGATACAAATGACTTTTTTAGGAGCATTTATTCCTCCAACATTGTTGTAGCATGATTCATATTTTCTAATGCTGATAATATTTCTATAATTTCTATTTTTTTGAACGTCAATAACTAAAGTAGGAACTATTGCATGTTCAAAATTAATAATATTATGTATAGATAGATTTCGAGGTATTGAACACCTGGAAGCTGCTAAAAATAAAATGTTTGTTGTGAATGTTTTAAAATACCTTTTAATATCCTTTTTTGTAAAAAAGTTGTATTTTTAAAAATTTTAATGCATTGCTAAAAAATAAAAGTCAGCAAGACGGTGTGAACTACATAGAATTGAATTCATAAATATATTTACATGATTTTTTATCAGTCTCGTAATAAGCCAGCATGACCAAAGCATCAGATAATTTATCCATTTCCTGTATAATTGGCCTGATGCTAGTAGAGAGTAGTTGTTGGATTAGCTGTTGAGCTCCGAGAACTCGAGATTCTTGCTTTGTAATTTTCTTTCCACAATATTTAGAATCGTTATAAAGATTTTTTAACGCTAAGAGTACTGGCAGTGTATGATGAGGGTGTTCTTGAGCGCAACGTTCAAGTATTTGAAAAATTTTTTTTGTAAACATGTCATTAACGTTACTCATATGAGGTGCTAATTGCGGAACCAACGATATAAACTTATAAGATGGAATTTGTCCGAGCTGCCTTTCAAGAAGTTTATTTACTTCCTCATCATAAATATTATCCAGCCATAAAGAGATCAGTCGAAATATTAGGAAATCGTGTTCATCAATTTCTTCTAAAGTTAATAGATAATTTCTAAAAATTTATGAAAATTATTAACAGCTTATTACATTATATTTTATTAAATTATTAGCAATATATTTTTATTTTGTTTAAATACATTAAAGTTTGAATTATATTATATTTATACTTTGGACGTTTTAATCTAACACTTACTTAATTGCAAGTGATAAATACATAGCTTTATCTTTTTGAATATTTTGTAATTCTAAGGAATCGTTAGAACTTTGCCTTGTATTAATTGAAACAGCTTTTGCTACATCACGGTCATTAGTTTTAGGATTCTTTTGAATAGCATTCCTCGAATAATCTATGCATTCTTTTAAACTTTCAAATTGTGGTGATCTCATGTAGTCTGTAATTACTAAATATTGTTCATGTGCGAATTGAGCTAAAGCACTTCGGGCTTTACATCCATTACGAAGATCATCTGGATGTAACTCATTCATGGACATGTAATTATGAATGGCTTTCTCGTAATAATTGTTAATAATGGCCTAAAATTTGTGAAAACCACATTATTTATTATTTATGCAATAAAAAAACAACTAAAAACTATTAGATTTAAAAAAAATAACAAATTTTAAGAAATAGATTTTTTTTAAGAAATAAATAGATATATTTAAAAATAGAATATAACGAATTATAAAGTTAGTTTTTCTAAAATTTTATTTAAATTCGTAAATATTAATTGATAATGGTTTACTTGTCAATATTTATTTTTATTTATTAATAGTAATAGCCCTTAATTTTTGAGATTCGCGCTTATATATATATTCTTAAATAAATTTTTAATTGTATAATAATAACCAATAGTTTTACCTGCGGATTTTCAGACTTGCTTTCAGCTATCCAATTACCGTAAACTCGCAGAGCTTGAGCTAATAAGCTTGGTTTTATAGAATCTTTTTTAATGAGACTTCGAAGAATAAAACGGGCCATATCTTCGTCTTTTCTTAACCATGCTAAATGAGCTTCATGATAGAGAAGGAGGTTTTCATTATCATCATTCAAGTCGACTTGTTTAGATAAAGTTTCTGTAAATAATAAACTATTGTATGTATTAATAAAATCTAAACTTTAACAACGCTTGCTTTCAGTTACCTAAAGCACGAGCTGCTACATTTAGATGTCCGTGTTCTTGTGCTAATCTTGCAATTTTTAGCTGAACGTTAATTAAATTATTTTTGATTATAAGATTATTTTTTATTGGATCACGGATTTGAAACATTACAGCTCTTTGGGTCAGTACTGGTTCAATGTATTGAAAATTGTTACTGCAAATGTAGTCTTGTTTTTCCCAAGAATTAATAAGATTTTGATAATTTTGTGGGTCTGTTAAATTTAGTTCTTCAATTTCTTTTAGCATTTGCAATTGTGAAAGTTTTGGGTATACTGCTTTACAACTCTCTAAATAAGTGAAATAATACTTTATAACATAAATATGATTTTTATATTTTAAATTGTAACTTACCTAAGCTGATGTTGCCAAGATCTTTTATAATGCAAAATCGGGCTTGCTCCAGATTCTTTTCTAGAGAACTAATATCATTTTCATGCAAACATTTTAATGTCTCGTAATGATAAGTTGAGAAATTATTAGTTTTGTGATGTGCATGTATCGTTCGTAAATTTGTAACTTGATTCCAATCGCTTAATCGCCATAAAGAATCATAGCTTAAATCTTCCATTGCATCTACTTGTGTAGATGTTGAACTCGATAAATGTTTAGCTAAATAGTGAAGACTAGAGTCTCTTAAAGCATTAACCATACCTTTAATTAAAGATAAAGAATTCCATTATTGAAGAAAATATATATGAATGCATACAATTGTACATTTTTTTATTTATTTGTAATTATTTTTAGAACTTTTACCTCTTGCAGAAGAATTTGCAGCACTTAAATCGATATCATGGGATAATATAAGTTTGTCTACTTTTTGAAAATTTGCATAGTACGAAATTCTCGATCTACGATCCTGAAGATGAGAAGAGCCACAACCATGAATGGAATCCAAATCACCAATTTTCATGTACGCTTCTTTCAAAATATCCTGCACAATTTTTCCTTTTGTATTCTCTTGTTCGTATATTTGATCTATGATTGGTATACTATCAAAATCACGTGCGATTTTTAAGTTCGAGCGGCACCATAATTCCGCATAGAGTACCGACGAAAAATAAGCTGAACAAACTTGAGCAGCCATTGCAATGGGAAGATAATCAAAATCTAATACTGTTTCTTCCCTCGTTTGAATACGCAAATAATTTATAACATCTAACATACATCGAACAGCGTCCCGCGCTGTACAGCCCTGCATTCTCTGCTTTAAATATACTTTTAATATATTTACAATTCGCAGTTCGCTATTTAATTCATTCTTAAATATTTACCTGAGAAATAGAACATGAAACTTGATCACTTATATCACCGCCAAAATGGTGACCGAAAAATCGGTTTATACAGTGACAGAGTTTTGTTGCTAAATTTGAATTAATGTTTATAATGAGACTTAAAAGACGCGGTAGGGTTGCCTCACAAAATTGTATATTTAATTTAAAAACTGGTACAAGACTTTTACTGTAAAAATTGCCGAGACAATTTGCAATAGCAGATGTTATGTCGGAGATCCATAAGTTATAAAAGTCTGATGATTTTTCTGTCCACAACGTATTATCATCATCAAAAAAACGTTGAAATCCTTCAATGTCCACTTTTATATTTACTTTACTACTAAAAATAAAAATATGGCAATTTCAAATATTTTAAATTAAATGATATACAATTTTAGAATAGTGCTTCGATAATTTGTCTAGCATTTAAAATTTGGAAAAAAACGTTAAACAACTTTTACACTTTATCTTAGGTTTTTAACTTTTTTGGGATTCAAAATATAGTAAAATTGTAGATTCGTAGAACTGCGTACATTTTTTTCCTACATATTTTAAATAATGAAAATTGTTTCTTACTTTTAATAATACGAGATTATTAAGATATTTGCTTATTTACTTAGATTAAAATTATCGAATCACTTACTACTAAATTTCTTTTTAAATATGTTCTAATACTTAGCAAAACAAGCAAGCGCGTTTTCTTTTTTGTTAGTTATTTACTATCTTTTTTAATAATAAAATTATACAACTTTTATTCTATTAAATAAGTAATGTAAAATTGTAATAAAACTTTTACCTCGAAGTTTTTTTCTTTCGCGATTGAAACAAATATAAAAAGTCCATTAAAAACTTGCAGTTTTTAACTTCCATCTGATCAGTCGTATCTGAAAGCCGCATTCCCCAAGGTGATTCCAGCACTGAATAAAGAGCTTCACTGCTAGCTTGACGTAAAGTAATGTCGGCGCTTACAACCAACTCGGCCAGTACCTGACAAACTTTGTAAGTGAGTACATCGGCTTTATCAATAGTTTCTCTATTCTGTGTCTCTTGTGGATGAAGTATTAAAGTAGTGAGATCAGCAGGGCCAAGTATGCCGAGGAATTTAGCTGCTTCCAAGCTTATTGTTTGGTCAGCGGATTGAGTCAGTTTTATTAACCGATAAATGAGTCGGTGAAGCAAACTTGAGGCGCATTCTTCGGCAAACCCTTGAATGAATTCGAGCTCTTTATATAATTTTTGAAGCTGAGGTTGTTTTGAAATCAATTGGCGCTTTAAGCTCAGCAAATCATCCACGCTGCAAATTTGATCATCACTTGCGTTCAAAAATTGACGTAGATCTTCTCGCAAAAACTAAAAATTTTATGCCAAAAAATTAAAATAGAATTTTCGTGATACCAGATTTATTTTTTAATTAAAATATTTTTTAACTTATGTTACATGAATTTAAAAATAAAATAAAGTTATGAAATAGGAATAGTCTTGTTTAAGTTAGTCATTTGACCATTTACATTTTTTTTTTATTTTATTAAAGCTTTTTTAACCCTTCTCGGGTTATTTAACCTATTTATATTTGATTGCATAAAAAAATTTTAATTATTTATGTCAAATCAAAATAAATAGTCCTAATCAATAAAATAGAAGTGCATTCTTTACTTACTCTAAAAACAGTTTATTGCAATAACTACAACCTAGTAAATCGTGGTTAAATTAATTACCTGCGATTCTTTGCTGCAATTATCGTCTGATCTTAAAACGGTCGGTAAACTACCTAAATTTTCAATGGCTTCTGCAAGACAATGCTTTTCATCTCTGAGCAAATAAATTAGCAATTCCTTTGGTTTTGAATATTTCTTCATGGTTTTTTCTAAAGATGTTAAAACTTTTACACATATTCCCATGATATTGCCGACTTCCTTGCTTCTCTTTGGCAGAATGCATTTCAAGAATTTATGCAAATACGTGCAAGCCAATTTTGTAAGAAACTCGTTCTCTCTTGTAAAGTTTAGTAAAGTGCAGCAAATATCTTTAATAAAATACGTAGCAACAGGGTTACTACTGTTTTCTTTTAATTCATCGACTAGCTTCGAGCAAAAGTATACATATTGATGAAAAGCTTTGCCACTGAATTCATTAATCTTGCTACTATATACGTTTCGTACCAGATGCAGTAAAATTTTTTGAAAAATGCTAGGATTATGAAGAATAACGTAGTAAAAAATAGATTGTGTAACGTTCGGACATACTATTTTCATCAACCGTTCAAAACAGCCATCGATTCCATCACAGTTATAATATGGAGGATTGGACGCTGGCAAATTTATGGTCATCTCGAAAATTGCATAGAAGTGATTAAGATCATGCAGTTGCTCCACTGCATATAAAACAAATTAATTCATTTTATTTTTGTATTAAATAAAAGTTAATAAAATAAGATATAAAACATACCTAGATATATAATGATATGCTGAAGGTTATTTTTTACAAGATTTGAAAAATTGCCGACTTCTTTAAAGATCCCCTTATTGTTCTGTAATTGGTCAAGTATATCCGCCGATTTATTCATCAATGCCCAAGGTATTATGTTCGAGCAGGTATTTTTAAAAATTTCTTCGAAAGGCACGTTAAGCTTATTACAGAGACTTCGAGCATATTCTATTTTGCTTTCACGAATTAACACCGGAAAAATAGTATCAACGTAACGCTCTTGAAACTCCCCTTCATTACTACAATTCAGTAGAGAGTAAGGAAAATTATCAAGATTATTTTCTCTACACCAAGAAGTTATGAGATAATTGAGATTTTCTTCAATAATGTTTTCAAAATATGGACTCTTATTCTTGTTAATTATTATCAAAATGTTTTTTACAATAAAATCACGGATACACGAAATATCTAAAGAAAAAGAAAAAAATGAAAACTATTAAAAAATCAGAATAATTTTTAGATTAATTAAAATTTTGTAATCAATAACAATAAGGTAAATTTACCTTTGTCAACTACAATTCGTAAAAGAGCATATAATGCAGGACTTTGAAAAGTACTTTTGCTACAAATTACAGTAGCCAAAATTTGTAAAGCGCTAATACTTCTCAAAAACTGTTCATCTAATATGTCATCAGTAGACACTTGCCTCTCTATGACAAAAATTTCATCAACAGTCATCACTAATTTATCAAAAAAATCAGTTTTCCAATTGTCAGGAAGTTCTTTCAATGAAAAAATAGCGTTGACGTATTTCAAACTTTCCAATCGAACAACATAATAAGGACTTTTTAAAAAAGTAATGAATGTTTCTTGACTCAATATATTTGATTCGGCATTAGTAAATCCTTTGTGTTGGATGATGTCATGTAGGCATTTAACTAATGATAGCTGAGTTAATTGTCCAAATTCATTTTTAGTAAATTGATTGTGAAAAAGTTTACAAATCAAAAATACATTGTGCAAATTATCTTTATCATTCATAAACACAATTTTATCCATAACTTTTGGTAATACTTGTAATATACAACGGCTTACTTTATCATCCTTGTGCCATTCTTCATAAATTTCCATTATGAATCTTAGTAATAGTTCCATAAATTCATCTGTAATTAGATCATTACTAACACTTGTAAAAATTTTTAACATGCTAACAACACTTATTACGTCAGCTTTGATTGATAAATTGTATTTTTTTGCTTTTAAAAGTGTGCTCATTATTTTAATCTGTTGCTCTGAAATGTCTGTTTCTGCATTTATGCAACAATACAGGGTCAATACAATTATTGCATTAATTTTATATTCATAAATATATTTGGCATTTGACTCAAATTCATCAATATAAATTTTAGAGATTTCGTATATTTTTTTCAATACGGGAAAGTTCGTTGATGTTAAAATGATCTCATTTATAAATGCATGTCTTTCTATTTTATACAGTAAAATCAATGCTTTCGTTACTTCTAATGTAAATCGTACCGACTTCAACCAGTTCACATTTTTCAATTGATCATAAATTCTTGTCAAACAAGTCTTAAATTCATTAACAAGGAAAAATTCGTCAAAATTGCAACTTATCATTTTCATTTTTATTAAATCTGAAAGGATTTTTGAAATCAACGCAGTTTTTAATATAAAAGAGCTCAAATCTTTATCTATATGTTCTACTTCTGTATATTGAATTAAATTATTCACTAGAAAATCCACATCTTCTTCCGAATACGGATTGTCCGAGTTATCGTCGTTAAATATTTTCATATCTTTTTTATTGTTTTCATCCACTGGTAAAGATTTTAATTGCAGAGATATGTAGCATTTTTCAATATCTTCTATGTTTATAGTCCTCATGTCGTCGTAAAAATTGTGTTCTAGATTTATATAAAAATCTTTATTATTAATTTTACTGATATTTTCGTTAGGTTTGTACCACGATTTCAGAGTTAATCCAATCAAAGTTCGACTCAAATCTTCTATGAATAAAGGTGCAGTTAGACGTTTTGTTAGTGCACTCACAGTCCATTGGAGTAACTGACGCTTTAAAGAATTGTTTGATAACGATGTTAAATTTAAATCAAAATTTTCTATATCATTTGGCAAGACAATATTTTTACAAAATACTTCTAAGGCTTGGATACTTGCATTTGACCACTGAATTAATTTGGATAAATATAACTTTAAAAATAAGTTCGGATTTGATATCTTTCCAGTAGAAATTAGAATTTGCGCTAACGCACAACCTTTTTGTATAGTTTCATTATGATTCATACTTAAGTATCTGTAAAATAATAACATATTTTATTTATAACTTTAAATTTCTTTAAAATAAACTTTCTAATTTCTATCAATTTTGAGAGAAACAAAAATTATAAAAAGTAATCAATTTTATAAATATCCCGCGGTAAAATGAAAATACCATTACCTTATCAGAGCATCCCACACTTTATCCCAGGAAGTTCTTAAGTCATCTCTTTTATATCTTTCATCGTTTTGTACTAATACTAAAGCAAGTTCACAAATATCTTCCATAATAGAAAAGTTTTTGCAAGCCTGATTCATTAATTTTATTACAATATCTAGTAATTTGGCGAATTCCTCAACAGCTAAACAATCTGGATATTTTTTGTATAATGCGGCAGCTATTTGAATCAAAGGCCAAGATCTTTCGGGATCTTTAAAATTAATAAGATCTATAATTTTTTCTTCCTCACATGACATTCGTCTTCTCTTTCTAGGTTGTAAAAATAAGCTATCGTTTAAAGTGCATGGTTGCGATAAATCGGGTAGTTTAGTAAATATTATTTGTCTGAAAACTAAACAGTTAAATCGCCATTAAAATTAATAATACAATCGCATATTTAAAATTTAAATCAATCTAATGCATAAAATTAATTTTTTTTAAGGTTTATAAATTATCAATATATTTTAATCATTATACTGAAGTTGTAATTTTTTATTCTAATGACAGTATTTTTAATTTTTTACATAATTTTTCACGAGAGTGTAAAATGCACATTGCATTCAGCTATTTTGATCTGATGTATATATATAAAATATTTTTTTGATAATGTACGTAAAGTGCGATTTTACGTATTTTGAAATTTTTTAAAATCCCCTTTACGCCCCCTGGATCGAAAAATATTGTTCGACACACGTGAGAAATATGACTCTCGGGAGTGGGTGAGTGTAACGTCCGAGCGAAGCGACGGAATCAAATGTTTCGCACTTGTATCGAAAACTGCTATTCTAACTCGGTGTGCAAAGTTTTATTTTGCGCACGCGTTTGCGCGAAAAATCGAACCTTGCACACCTTGATAAGAAAAATAAAATACGCAACAAGTGAGCTCTCACACTTGTTGCGTACTATACTATTATTTAACCTTACAGATGACGAAGCTTCATTTCGTTACGCATTTAACGAAATCGACGATTGATTTACTAATTTCTATGAAAATTTGTTCTCGGAGGTCTTTCAATTCGCTGAATTTGAATCCATTGTTAAAATTATGAAATTCAAAACGGCGGCTCAAAAATGGCTAATCTATGTATATATATGTATAAAAATCTTAATAGGGGTTTATGGAGCCCAGGACAAAGAGGGAAATATATTTCTTTAGTAAGTTAG